>CAJNOQ010000352.1:10036-53848 GCA_905250885.1 Didymodactylos carnosus | reverse complement strand
AGGGAACTTATACCAGAAAAGCACACTCAAAAGTTGTTTTGAGGTGAGGGTGTCATAGATGAACTGAATTTACACGGTATTTTTCGCCAAATCGTATCATACTGCAAAATATCAGTAATGTCGACCGATTGATTACATAGGACTTATTCGACTTTTTACATGGGCATGGCTTTCGAGTCTGTTAATTGATTTCAATATATTTATATGTTTAGTAGTTAAAGTTTTTAATTTAATCAGCAATTCACCAAGAATGTATACACTAAAAATTAGCTATGTAATATTTAAGATTAAGAAGGTACAATACGTAAGAATTAACGATAGCACACCGGGGTATAACCTTTCACATGGTCAAAAAATAAAAATATATAAACAGAAGGAAGTACAACTTTTTATGAAAACGATTCAGAGAACGAAAAAAACAGATCAAACTCGTCGACAGATATGTCCGGAATGGAATTCGTATTGTTATCAGCAAGCCAGGAAAGACATTTTTGCATAGCAGAAGTGTAAGGAACAAAACGCTTTGAGCGATAGATACAACTAATAAGAAAATCAGCACAAAGCCACTGCTCCCGAAAAACATTTAAAAAACATGGATTTAACAAAAGGAATCCATCAGTAGAGCGAACGAGAGCTTTGATAAAGTTTTGCCAATAATAAAAATGAGATAATTCCTCTCTCTGACAGGCCGTAAAGAGGAAAAATAACAAAAAGCCAAGTGAAAAGGGGGAGAACATAAGTAGTAAAAAGCATAGTTCGAAATTGCGAACTTGATGTACCAAATATCTTACAAGATTTTACTACTGCTATTCTCTGACGAGTTTTAACCTTATAGCTACCTAACATGTTACCCCACCCAAGTTTAGAAGACAGATAATATCCTAAGTATTTAAACGTGCTTGACCAATTTATTTCGTTATCACCACAAAAAAGCTTAAAAGGAGGTGTACCGATTGCTCTAGCTGACCATAGCGCTTCCGTTTTTTTGTAATTAATAGGTTGAACTGACAGAGTAGCATAGAATTCGAGATAATCAAACAAGGTTTTTAGTCTAACTTCTAAATCCAAACATTGCTGAGCATACTTAAGCAAATATAAGTTCCTAAAGTCAAGGGACCGAACGAGTGCAGGCTGGCGTTCAGCGCCGGAATCAGTTGGGAAACGGTAAACCAGTCAGATCCGGTCGGTCGACAAATGCAACCGAACGGATCCGACCGGTAGGAAATCACTCTCAGAACACTAAAAACCAGTGGATCGGACTTGTGGAAAATCGTTTCAGACCGGTCGAAAACCAGCAGAGCCGGTTTGGTGAACGTTTAACTAAACCAAGCGATAAATCGGTAGAGGTCGGCCCGATTCCAGGCCTTTATCAAGCTGAATCACCGATTTTTATGAACACTTGTGCGGATTAATACTCCGTAAAAGAAAAGTGACCATAATTTGGAAGCAGTTTTTAATCGAAAAAGTTGGGTAAAGTAAGCTAAGTTTTTAAATCAAGAACGACAAAGAACCAACTTCTCATAGTGCAACTAAATCAGACCGACAGACGGGTAACTAGTTTCTGGCTTGATTCCATCACTAGAATGGATTATCAACATCAGCCTATTCAAATAGTGTTTGACATCACCGTCATCTCCAATTTATGACTGAAAGCAATTGGTTGAGAGACATCTTACTTATTCTGTCAAAGAAAGGCGTAAAATCTTAATGTTATGGTAAAAATAGTGCTTCAAAGAAGGAAATTTTCTAATCTTGAACCAGTGAAATACCGGTCTCTGCCGCCTCAGTTGGCTTTCCAACCATACGAACGTCATCTTGTTACTGACCAGATAATTGATTTCCTGATCAGACTGGTGACTTTTTCTGGTCAATCAATGATTTCCTAACCAGGTTCGGGCAAAATTCCTGGAACCCCAACCAAAAACAAGAACCCAAAACAAGTAGTGGTTTGTGATAGTACTAGTCACTCATTTCATAACTAGGATCCTAATTTTTCTAACCAGGCTATTTGGTAGTTCACTAGGGTGGTTGTAAGGCAACTTTATTCGCATGCTTCAAAAAACAAAGAATAAAACGTACATTCACTTCCGCCACATTTTCAGAACAGTTAGAAGGGAACCTTTCGAGATGTAATCTTACGATTCCAATGATTTGTACATGGATCTATAGACCTCAATGCGATAGTAAATACCCTAAAAGGATTCGTGCCCACGACTCTTGAAGACCCGGTTTTCTGCAAAAAACAGTTGTTTATGAACTCTAAGAAAAAATCAAAACCTCTTTTAAATGAGGCGTGATTGTGGTCCGCAAATTTCTGATTAAAATAAGACCTGCCCCAGCCCTGCACGACCTTTCTTTGCAAAGTTATAGAATTTTCAAGAAAAGCTCTAAATTAATTTCCTCTTATTTCTGTAGCTTTGAGCTGACAATGAACATTTAGGGCTGTTCTTGTAAATTCTATAACTGTGCAAAGAAAGGTCGTGTAGTGCTGGGAGATGTCTCATTTTAATCAGAAATTTGCACGCTACAATCATGTTTCATTTAAAAGAGATTTTGATTATTTTTTAGAGTCTTGAACAATTGTTTTTTGCAGAAAACCGGGTCTTCAAGAGTCGTGGGCACGAATCCTTTTAGGGTATTTACTACCGCATTGAGGTCTATATATCCATGTACAAATCGTTGGAATTGGAAGGTTACATCTCGAGAGGTTCTCTCGTAAATCGTGTGATTTGCTTCGCACTGCATTCGCAGCTCTCATGTAGTGTGATTGTCATCTAGTTCTTTATTACAATCCCCATTTTGAGTATTCGTCTGCCAAGATAATGATTATCGTCAAAATGACTTCTTACAAGCGTAGAGATCAAAACCGAGTAAACCATGTCAGCGATGCGCGTGCGTTAAACTCGAACGCTGCCGACTCTTGTCTCTTCATCGTGGGGTATATAATGTTTCTTTTGCTCTCATTACATTCAATTGCCTATATCCTTTTCCCTCATTTATTATTTTTTCTCTGTCCCTCTCTCACTTTTCATTGTATTATATATTCAATTGTAGTTTTCTCTTTTTAAAAACGAAAAAAAATCAACAATACAATGAACATATGAATTGAATTGAAAAAACAAAACTGAATAAAAATAACGATTAACACAAAGAAAAAGATGAAAAGAGAATAATAATAACAATAATAACATTCACGATATAATACATAGAATAATGAATATTTCAAAAATATATACTGCAATTTACAATGAAAAAGAATTGAAACTTAAACATTCAAGAACGAATGAACACCAGTAGGTAAATAGATTATCAATTTTCTATCACTCTTCTTGATCACGTTGGGGTATTGCTAATACTCTACTTTTGCTAGTTATATGTTCTGATAGACAGAATACAAAATAATTTAATCTTTTAACTCTTAAAAATAAAGTTTCGCAATCACTGCGACTCGGTTGAAATGTATTCGTAAACTGCACTATGCACGCGCCTATTTTAAGCGAGAGATTTGAAAGATAAGGAAAAAAAATCTCTTATGATAAAACATTTTCAACTGATAAATTGGTTTTCACCTAAAACCTATTCGATTATGGGTTTCTTTTTATGCTGCTCACAAATGTATTGTCCATTTCGAACGATGCCGCTTTCTCAACTGGATCTATGACATTTTTAGAGCCAGATTCGATAAGTTACAGAAATTTTACTGTAAAAAGAAGCTGTCAAGCTCTACTTCTACAGGAGATCAATTTTCTAGTTACGTAGGAAGATGTGGACTTTACCTTTTTCAAAAGGATTTTGATACGGAAAATATTCAAATTTCGAAAACAGGCAAAAATGAATGAAGTTTTCAGCTTTTCTGTTATTTTTAGCTCTCAAAAATGTTTTTTCGAATTTTCCATGAAAAACTGAATATAAAAACCAAATCTAATTCACTCAAAGTTTAAAATGATGTTTTACAAACGCAATATGCTTTCTTCTTCTTGTGACTTCCATTTCATTCAAACGGACGTGCTTAAAAGCAAGTGTTTTAGTGGCAAAACATCGTAAAGAGCTCGGTAACGTTTGATTTTGTAGGAAGTGTATTGTTCTATCGACATGGATAGATTTTAAAGGATTTTCAAAGGAAAAAGGTTTCTATGAGTTTTTTGGAAAGCTAGTTTCCTAGGACTTTGAAAACTCCACTAAGTTCTTACTTTTATCTTTGTTGAATTTTGTCTATATGGATAAGTTTTAACGAAATTATATCCGATCGTTGTTTGTATCGGCGAATGCGATGATTAAATCCAACAAAAATATAAAATCAATTTTTTCAGCAGTGAGACAAAATTTGTGAAGAAAATAGGTTCTTAACTTTTTCCATAGGAATACTCATTAGAATGAAATAGAAACGAACATTTTGTCTTTTAAGTGTAAAAACTAGATAACTTTACAAGATAGATCATGCTCATATCGACGACTCCCCTTGTGTTTCAATAATTTTTTATCATTTTAAGTTTTAAGTGGTCAAATTTGATTTTTTATACTCAGTTTCTCATGAAAAATCCGAGAAAACAGTTTTGTAAGCTAAAAATAATAGAAAAGGTGAAAACTTCACTCAATTTGCATATTTCCAAAATTTGAATATTTTCAATTTTTTTTCATATCAAAATCGTTTTGAAAAAAGTAAAATCCACATATTCCTATGTAATTCGATAAACTCTATCTCCGCCACGTCAAATATAAGGAAAAAATTTTTGCTACGTTTTTGAATTGTCGACACCTTACAATGATTTTTGTGAGGTATAACATCATATTTCACATTCTGTTGATTGTGTCCCCGATGTTCTTTCTTAAAATAGCATTCGATAAATGCTTCCGTCTATCAATAGTGATGCCACTTGTTGCCGTATGTAATAGATCTCATCAACTTCGTACAGAAGAAGAAATGCAATACTAATTTTTTGTGAGTTCCACTTTTTTTGTCAAGCGTATGATTATACCATATGATGAATATAGAAACTTATGTATGCATGAAGTGTACTTACAATTATATGACCTTCACTTTTCATGACAATTGAAGCCATACATATGTATATCTCTCACGTATGGTTTATACAAGGATTATGTATTTTACTATTAAACTTTTCTAATCACAAATATTGACTATGATTTTTACAAATACTTTCATTTTAATAGAGTACATGTGTTTCTAAGGCTTAAGTTTAGTTTCTGAAAGAAAGATCTTTTGAAGATGAGTTCTATCTATAAATTGAACTGAAACTAATATTGTTCTTCTTTATAACTGCAATACACTACCCAATATTATCTCAAAGTATATAACCTGAATGACTATAGTAAGCGCAATATGATATGTTTTGCATGTTTTATTGATGTCTATTGGTTGTTCATTAAAACATATGCTTTACACAATAATGATGATCCATTGTCAGTCAAAAAATATTTAATAACGAAAAAGAGTTTATCTGTTGTAAAAATGAAAATGAAGTGTCATGTATTTATTAAAAAGCTAATTGAATGTATACGACGGGTTTTTTCTCTGAGGAAAAGAAAAACTCAATCACACCATCCCCCTCTTCTCCAATAAAAAAAATATACTATTAATCAGACAAGAAAAATTTGTTTGTCACGCAAATCGATCACTATTGCTGCTAATTTTAGTTGTCTCTCAGTGAATATCAATGTTTGGATTGAAAATGATATAGAAGATTGTTGTATTATTAGTACTGTAAACGTATGTTTTGATATAATAGAATACTTAAAGATAAAAAAAAATTGTTTCACTGTTTTTGTTTATTTTTATTTTGCTAAGTCAAATAGTTTTCTCAGTTTTAAAAATCCATTAAAAATCACTTAATTTCCATTACCGATATGACATTCGGTTCTAATATATCGAACAAGAATTGATGTGTGAAAATGTAGAAAGCGTGTATGTGTGTACACGTTAGGTACAACAAGATGAAATCGCCATTAGTGAAAAATTGTTTTCTCTTTTTCTAGACATTTAACAAAAATATGTTTAAAAAAAAAATGCTATTAGCGTCATTCTAAAGATGGTGACATCAAAATTGTCATTATATGATAAATTTATATTTCATTTGACTTACGTTATGTGAAATAGCAATTAAGATGACATTGTCAATAGCAATCTTAGAATACTTTTCTCATAATAAATGACAAACATAAGGAAATGAACAAACGTTCAGTTATTGATGATTTGCAACGTTTTGGTAAATTAGTGCATAGTGAAGAGACGAAAAAGTTAAAATTGATATGAAAAGTGTTACTTTAACGTTAAATTTTTCTCTGCAAGTACTGAACGATTCACAATAGTTTCAAGTCCATCTTAGAAATAACCTAGGCTAAATTCTACATAGTTCCTATCCATCTTCTACTAGAATTATTACATTTACGACTTCTTAATTATTTCATAGCAGAATTTTAGGTACTAGAATTTCATCAGAATTTTTCGCTTAAACTGACAGTAAATTTTATGACTTCCAGGCATCTTCGATTCTATTAAGATTCTATAGGGTTCTGTCAGGATTGAAAAGAAAGACTTAAGCTACTATTCTAGTAAGATTTTGCCACAAAATTCACAGACCTCTTACTGTGATAATCTCCATTTATTGACGAAAATAATCAGATAAATTCTTTATTAGTTTTATGTTGAACATGCAACCACAATCTATTCATCCTACAGATTATATCTCTAGAGCTAAATATCTGAACAGTTAGAGCTCGCAACAAGAAAAACTGACTAATTATTAGACAAAAAACTTTTTTTGTTTTGAGGGCAATGATATAAATCAATGGTATATCTAGCCGTGTTTATTATTTTTTCTGAGACAATTAATCGATGTAATATTTATTTGAAAATGAGGTTTTATATTTCATCAAATTGATGTTGATCATACCACTTAACATCGAAATTGATCCTTGAATGATGACGTTTTTTTTTTCTCTTCTTTTGTGTACGAGTGTTAATAAGTTCTATTCTCATATAAAATTTTTCTTATTTTATTTCTCTAAATAAGATATGATCATGATATCATATTTCACATTGACCGAAAAGTGTCAAAATTCGTTTCAATTTCGTTTTGTTCAACTTAGATCAAAATAGAACAATACTTATTTCTAACAGAGAAAACTAAATAAATAAATTTCATTAAAATTCTATCTAGAATAAAAATTGCTACTTGAAATCGTATTGAGTATCTCATCAGAAAAGAAATATATGCATATATACAAGAGAGACATAAATTTAAAGGCACTAATAAAGTCAAAAGTCAGTTGTTCAAGAAGAGAACGTATTAGAGAAGAATTATAGTTTAACATGAAAATAGAACGTTGATAATATATTTTCTTGTTTTTTGTAAAACTATTAATCTAAAGACAATTATTTCATGTTGTTCATAACATTTGTGAATGCTAAACGCTATTATAGACAAATTGATCTTTATTAAAAAATAATACACAAAATGTATTTGTATCTTAATTATTCTCAGAAAAAAAGTTTTATTAGTTTGTATGTACAAAAAAATTGCCTGTATGAGGATTAAAGCACGATGTTCCTGATCAACTTGAAAAATAGACTAAACTGTGAAGTTAATAAGTCTCCTACTCAAATGACAATGTATAACATTTAACCCCATGAGTTACTATCGTCTTTACATATTCACTTACTTTATTCTCATTTTTGTTTCATTTTCACCTTTTTTTATTCAGTGAAACGTTTGCAGCATTTCCGATACGGAAGGAAACAGAATAAACTTCAACTCTAATGAATGTGCGCCTATACAGTTAGAAAAAAAGAAGAAGAAGCAGTTTTAATGATGATCGAAGACCAACTATAGTTTTTATCTTATTACTGCTAAATAACGATCAATTTCAAAGTAGGCAAAAAATAATTCTAAATTCAATGAAATACTAAATTATTTAAGACAAAATAAAGTCTGAAATTTTAGGTAAAACATTGACTGAGATACTCGTTATCCTGTAAAGGCGATTAAATTCGGAAAACAAATGGTGTGTTTGCTTATCCATCTGACAGTACTCTTTTATTTTTCTCATTAGAATGAAAAAAAATCAAATAAAAGATTGTAGACGATGTACAACCTTCAGCCAGTTTTGTATAACAAATCGTTTGACTGATATAAAAATATCCACGGATACTATCATACAAGATAGCCTTTTAGATTTAAATTTTTTGTCTCTTCTTTTTCTTTTGACGATAATACCAAGTCCTAGAGTTTATATTCTTTTGTATTATTATGCGTATATTTCGTTTGTTTTTTTGATATTTGCTTTTGTGAACCATCTCTAAACAAAATTTTTATCTGTATGATTTATACTTTCATTTGTACAGTCAATTACATATAAAGATGGCCTATCTTTGATTTAGTTTTACATGAAAGATGGTGTATATGTCACATTACTTTATGTTTGTTAAACAGGTAATGTTGTTTTTTTACTGTTCATTTTGTCTGTTGTTATGTGTACAATTTCAAATGGAATTTCAATATTCTGCAATTGTCGGCATATATTCTTTGTTAAATATGTGACAAATCATGAATTCAAAATTTTTTTTTGTCTCCGGAAATAATTCGTCTCTCACTTATTCTCATAGATGAAAGCGCTCTGTGTATATATATATATATATATGTGTGTGTGTGTGTGTACAGGAAGTAACGGATGTTGATTTTTTATAATCAACGAACGAAGAGAAGGCTCAATTAATAAACTGATCCCTGACAGTGATAGTTCCTGCTATGTATATTTGTTGTTTGTGACAGGATATATAGGATATTTTTATGTTTCAAAGACCAACATGATAAGGTATAATCATGAAAGAATATGTTCAAAGAAAAAAGATACGTCTTCTCATCTTGAAGCAATACGTCATTGAAAGGTGATTTTGTTATATGTCATTTTCAATATTAAAATGAAACAAATCCGATAACAATAGAAAAAATCAAAAAATGTGTACAGAGAAGATCGTTTACTCGCATATTCAAATCCTTGACTATTTGGAACTGAGACCTTCGATTTGTAATTAATAACGTATAACTAAAACCCTTTTATTTAGAGGCGAATATGAATAGTTAAACACGAAAACTGCATGATATTTGTCACTGTTCCTAAGGGATTCAATAGTGTATAAATACAAACTATTTTAACATTTGAATTGAGTATATCTAATCTAATCAAAAATAGCTCCTATTACATAACTGAATGTCTTAGCCATTTGATTCCATTGTAATACGATAAGATTGAGAATCGATTATGGGGTGTGGTCGATACATACATGTTCCGTTATAAGAAGTCATATTAATAGATTGATTGCCTAATGATATGAAGTATAATTATCCTTTTTTTGCTCTAAAACCTTCAGGTGTGTACAATTTCCTGCTAGTTGATGACTACATTCATATAGTTGATCTAATCGTGTGGAAATATGTAAAACTATATAATAGCGCTCTGTTTATAGGAATTTGTTGCTCTTGGCCATATTTATTTAAATTCGTCATCAGTTAGAAATTCAACGTTGTTTGTTTGTCTGTACTTTTTAAAAATCTAAAGAATATTTATAATAAAAATTGCGTAAGACGAAAAACTTATCGATCTATTCTACGAATGGCAGATAATATCTTTAATTCTATTATTATTAATGTATAGCAAAGGTTTTGAACAGTTTGACATATCTATACAACCACTGTTTTATAAGCCACCCGGAGTTTACTTTTACCTTTGTTCAATGCGTCTTTTTTACTTCGTCTATTATTAGAAATTGCACTCGAATGTTAATTAAACAATAGAGTAAGAGAATGTTCATTGAACTATATAGATCACGTAGTAATGTTTTATTATGAGAGAAAAAAAACAATCATCCGCAGCACTTAATGTTACCTTTCTTCTATTTCACCTGATGTATGTTTCTATTCGTGCTTGATTAAACATTTTTTATGTGCTTTATTAGATTTTGTTTTCATTGACAAAATCTCCTTCAAAAATAACCTATCAGATTGATTCATTTCTACATGATTAATTACACATTCAAGATACCACAAACGGACCATCACAGTTAAAAATAACGTTATAAATACCAGATAGATACAAACTTCATGTTCTAAATCAAAACGTTATATATAGTTGATCAGAGTTTTTAAACAAAAATTGACAAAAAACCATGCCTTTAAGCATTAAATCGGCTCTTGTTTGAAATTAAATTTTAAAGCTATTGTTTCTTTCAATTATGCTCTTAACGTATATATGCTTGATAGAACATAGAGGCTAAAACATATATCAGAACAAAATTATTAAATTTTTTTTTTCTTTTGTCTTTCGGCATGCATATACCTTCGCCATATATTTATATTTTTACGTATCTGATATAATTGAATATACATCTATATCAAGAGTAGAGACTATTCCTGCTTGAAAAAACATATTGTACATTGTTGCTGTCAATTTAGATCAGAAAATTGAAAAGTGCCGACTGTAAAATTGCAGACAGACAATTTTAACAGAAAAATGTCACGAAACAACATATTTTTGTTGAAATATACTCACTTCTAGTATATCTCGAACTATTTCATCTGATTTTTTGTACATTTGAATGTTTTCGAAGAAAAGAATTCTAAAAACTGAAAAAAGTAGATTTTCGATGCGTCTCAATGTTTATTGAATACTAATGATATTTTTCATCAACGGATCGTTAACATTTTTTTTTTTTTGATATTTTCTTTTTTCTCTTTGTCTTGTTCTAATGTGATGGTTTCGAATACTCTCTCATTCTCTAAATATGATTGCCTATTAAAATATTTCCCATGAGAAATTAATGTCATTATCGACAAATGATTAGGACATAATTAATAAAAATATATAATATCTAACGTGACACTAGGCTCTTTTCTTCTTTCTCTTATTCTTGTTTAATGAACCACGTTTGAAAATCTCTGTTTTAATTGGATAAATATTGTCATATTGACAATTGGGCAGTAAAATTTAATTAACACTTGTATTAAAATAGTGTGTGTATGTGTGTGTGTGTGTGTGTATATGTGAGAGGGAGAGTAAGTGAATATAGTTCATAGGAATGTAAACTATACACAATTTCATTTGGAACTATGAACCATGAGTTTAGTCCGTTTACTATCATTAAATTACCATCCAAAAAAGAAAAACGACACACACGAGTATTGAACAGATCAGTTGGAAAAATCATTTAAAAAAGTATTGTGTATTTCATTTTTCTATTCAGGTAAAAAGAACGATTAAAAATTGAACACTACTATTTCCTATTATTATATCTACTAATAACTGCAAAAATGTCTATCGGAAGAATAAGTAGACAATCTTTAATTATATATTTGTTAATTAATTATATTTGTGTTGTTGTATATATATTCTCGAGAATACACATGAATAAATATTATGCATACATCATCATCTATCATTTACTCTATAACTATCACATCAATTTTTCTATCAAAATAATGGAATGTTTCTTTTCATAATCGATTACATCGATTCATCAAATTAAAAAAAAAAAAAGAAGAAAAAAATTAACTAATATTTCAAGGTAGAATGGTTTAAAATATGTCAAATGAACATGTCACCGTTATGGTTGATGCATTTTTTGTGTATATGTATCATACCGATTATGAAATATGTTTGATGAAAATGCCAATGGGTACATTAAGATATTTATAAATGATATACACCATACAGTTTAGTTTTGATCGTCACTATCGTATCTTTAATTTTAAACTATTGTTTCTAACTATGTTAAAATAAAATAAAACAAAACAAAAAAACAGACGAAAAAAAAAAAATCATTGATCCACACGACGATTATTTACTGATAAATATATATCGTTTTGTAACAAAATATATTTTTAGATTGGATCATGAGACAGTATGTGAATAAATGATTATTCTAACTATAATAACCTAAAGGTAGATATTCATCGTCGACTCTTTTAGTAATACACAAATCTATTGTAGATAGCCTTATTTCAAGGTTACTGTAAACAGTAACAAATAACAGTATGATCAGAAAAATAGTACATAGTAAACTAATAAAATTGATTTTTGTTTGGTCGTACACTTATTAAAATATAATTTTATTTAAGATATTGAAGTTCTTCATTATAAAAGAAATGAATATTTTTTCCCTGTCTTCATATTGCAATCTAAATCGTGAATATATTTTTGTCACTGTGTATATTGTGAGAAAGTATTAGTTATGAATATGAAGCAATAAAGTTACATAAGAATGTTATAATGTATAAAAGACAAATTCATTTATTATTGATTAAAAATTGAAAATAACAAATTTGTTTTGTTTTCTTTATTTCTTTCATATCATTAATCTTCGATTGAATATTAGACGAATTCAGAATGACTAAATCTGTTAAAAAATTAAAACAATGACAATAATTAAGATGATAGATGTGCATGTGTGTGTATGTGTGTGTATGTGAACACCTATACATGAATAACAGGAAAATAAAACGCATGTAAATTGAACCGAATGTGTTAATAAAAAACATGAATAATAAATATATGAAAGAAACAAAAGAAAAATGTGTAAGACAATTTTGATGAGAAATCACTTTTTATTTCCTGAATGATGGTGATTATAAATAATTATCATCTCTCTTCAAACTGTGAAAAACGAGACAAAAAATCAACAAACGAAAATGGATAAAAATCAATGATTTCGAAAAAACCCTATGTCTTTCTACTATTTCGCTTTAACCAAAGCAAAAGATTAAAAAAAAAATTATTGATAAGTTTTCAGCTAATGTTATCATGATAAATGTATATTTGACTTGTGAGGAATAGTCATTATAAAAATAAAAAAGAAAATCAGGTGACATGTTTGTTCAATTTAACCAAATGTTGATCCTCACTTATAATAATAAGTCTATTTGAAGAAGAAGGAAAAAAGAAAAAGAAAAAAAAATGGTAGTGATATTTATTATTTTATTATTTATTTATTTATTTGACATTTTGGTCTTAGTGATCGTATTTATAGAGAATATTATCCTGTACAAATTTATCTGTTGTCTAATGATAGATAATGATAATGTGTTAAATAAATATGTTTGATTTTAAGCTTAAGTAATTATCATGTTTCATTTACAAACGGAAATAGAACGATGACAAGCTAACATTGAATATGTTTAATTATAGAGAAAAGTGACAAGTAAAAAAAACAAAAAAAAGAAAAAGAAAAAGGGAAAAAAATTAGTATAAGAAGGAAGAAGAAGCAAAAGTATTTTATATCGAATTTATTTGTTCTGACAAATTTTTGAACGATGAAAGTAATTTTAGAGATCAACTCAATTCTTTAAGTGTATGAAAATATTAGAATTTTTTTAATTCTATTTTCAGAGATAATTATCTTCAATTGTCACTACACCAACGTTTATTATCTCTCATATTGTTTGAAGTAATTGTTCTCTAGAAATCATAATTGTATTGGGAAAAGATAAGTTGATAAATAGACGTGTAAAAATGAAGGTGTTAATAAGAATTTCATCTAGAAGAAAAGTGTAAAATAAATCTGATTAGAATAATTTTCATTTATTTATTAATCTCGTAAGATATAACACTTTTTTTCTAAAAAATAAAAATAAAAACCAATAGTATTATTAATACAATAAAGTATGCTAATTTCTCTTTATTATGCCTACTATTCATAACAATATATTCCTCTCATTTTATCATTAAAACAACAACAAAACAAAAAAAAAGAAAAGAAATAAAGAAACAAGAAAAAACTGTTAGTAAACTATTGATGAAATTGTTTTTTTTTCTATTAAATATGAATGTGTGTATTTCTATCAAAAATAGTATCCAATTCAATTTTTTTTTTCTTCTCTTCTATTGTATCTTTGTTAAAGTAACCTCGTCTATTGTTCTAAAAAAATTTATTCAATAGATGCTTTTCTTCTTCGCCTTTTCATTACAGTTGCTCATAGACTATTATATTACTTAATGCATTCATTTTCTATATTGTGTGTTGTTACACTTTTGAAAAGTAGAAGAAAAAAAAATGAATATGATTATGAATGAAAGAATGTATTGTACACACATACATAAAAGAAAAGAAGAACTGAGTGTCTTTAGAAAACAACAAAAAAAAACTAAGGAAAACCTGTAAAAAAATGAGATGAATAAAATGAATGGATTCAATGAACACCACCACCATCACCGTTTCTTTTTTTTTTTTTTTTTTTTGTATAAATTTATGAGTGCGCGGGTATCAACTTGAAATATGCAAGTCATTTTATATTACCTTTTAAATGCAAGCAACAGTCTCTTGTTCTCTCTCACCGTCACCCATTCAAAAACAGTTCAACTTTTTCAAAATTTTGAAACGTAAGTGATATTTATAATACTAGTACTAATTAGTATCTCAATTACAATAATTTTTTTTTCTAATAATTATTTATACACTAGTCATATAGTTGAAATATTTTATGATAGATGTAACCGTTATTTTCGTCATAGGATCAAGAAAATTAGAAGATCATTATAGTTGAAAGAGTTGGCGAAGATTTTTTGTATAAGAAGTAGAAAAAAAAAAAAAAGCGTTAAACTCATTGTACAGAATCAGAATAGAAATTTATTGCTTGATTCTACATGAAAAATTAGAGAAAATGAGTTTAAATAGAGATTATTACTTTAAATACAATAATACACTTTACATTTTGAGAAACATCCATGTAGTTTATCTCTATTTATCTAAGTGAGTTTTGAAACTATTCTAATCAAACACCTTTATGATGAAACATTAAAAATTATGATTGAACATGTTCTTCTAACACATTGCCATTTTCTTCATTTTCTTTTTTTGCATTCTATTTCTCACTTTTTTTTGGAAAATTTTAATATCATTTTTCTTTAAAACTTCTTTTCTAACGCTATTCTGATTTGATTGAAATTTTTAACATTAATATACGTTATTGTTATTCATTAATGTAATCGTCTGTATGAAGATTAAAAACAAAAGAAAAAGTTATATGAACAAAAACATGGAGCAGGTGTGTGTTGAAATGAATCTTAATGTTTACTATTAGAAATGCGTAACTATTCATGTTACCATAGAAGATTTTCGTTCAAATAATGATATCGTGTTTAGTCGTCATCAAAATATTGAGACAATACTTTTTTGTAGCAAGCAGATGTTCGAACAAATTAAAGAGAGTAGGATTAAATATTTCAGAGGTACACCATCGTTTTAAACAATAATTTATTAGACTTTCATCATTCGAACAGATAAATACTAATTTTTTATTTAAGTATCGATTTAACAGTGTCAAATTTAAAAATCTGTTGTTTTTCTCCGGCTTATTACCCATGTTTGAATATAATATAGAACGTGAACAATATGAAGTGATTAATGTTCATGTTAACAAATTTTCATTATTCTATCGGTCTCATGAGTCCGTGTACACACATTTTCTTATTGCATATAGAAAAGCAAGAGAGAAAGAAAGAGAAAGCTAATGAATTTTTGATTCATTTAGATGTTTTAATTATGGTCAAAATTTTTTAGTTGTAGATAGATTGAAAATGAAAATCGTTAGACTAAATACGCACTGTCTTTTTATTGGAAAACGGTATTGAACATAGACAGTATACATATTGAAAGAAAATTCTATAATCTTTCTTTTAGTCATCCTATTGCAAAGCATTCACTCTAATCTAGAGAGACAATACAATGCAAGGAATTGTTCAATATTGAGAGTGTCGTAGGGCCATGCTCATCCGTCATTGCATTCAAACATTAAGTCTTGCACGAAGTAACCGATGCCTATAATTTGAAACAAAAATATGTTATTTTTAAATATCTAAGATAAACATTTCAGAAAAATCTCTGTAATTGACACTATTAATACATGTATGTGATCTTTGTCATCTGTTATTACTGCTATTATTTTCCTCTCTGTTTTTTTTCTTTTATTTAGTTAAAGGCGGTATTCACTTCTTCTAGAACTATTTACACAGAAAACAAGTATAGCAATAAAAAAAAGTGTACAAAATCTTAGTTTTCAGTAGTCAACTAAATATATCGATCATCGTGCTGAAAATATTTCAAATTTTCTACTTTAAAGTGGTTATAACTATCGTTTTTAAGTGGAAGATATAATGATTGACATTCCTTCTTAACCACAAGAGAAGGAGAGATGAAATTTTGTGTAGTGCTTGTTGAAAACAAATAAAATCATGGATGATGATAATTATTGCTTCTTCTCTATATACTCTTTTTATACACAAATATTTAAGTAAACTCACCTGATCTCTCTCTCTCTCTCTCTCTCTCTATCTGATTGAAAAACAATTGTTGTTGTATCAATTTTGATCAGGTGGCTATAAGCTTTAAAAACAACAATTGTCCTATTAAACTACACCTTGATTTCTTCTTGTTACATAGTTGTATATTTTTATGATAAACATGTCATGAATAACCAAACAACATATGGTAATACGGGGGATTATTTGAGAGTATAGAGCATTTTAAAGCCTTTTCTTCTATGACAGTTTGAAATACTAGCACGTAATGTTATTATTAGAAAAATATCTATTGCTGTGAAATCTGATGCACAAGAAATCAAAGGTAGAATGAATTAATTCTACTGTATTGAATAAGCTCTCAAACACGAACTTTAAAAAACGAAAATTATCTATTGTGTTACCCAGAGTTATTTGAATGATGATGTGAAAAATCAAAAATAGTATCAGAAACAATGGATAGATCTTTTTATAGTTTCATTAATTGCATAATTTTTTCAAATAATCTGTTATGTGATGACTAAGATTATAGTGAAGACAAACTCTGAAGAATTTCTCTTAAATATTTCTTCTACTTTTAGATGAACACCATCGTTATTACGCCCTATTGAATAATCATTTTATAATTTTACTGATATCAATAACAACGTGAAGGATATCATGCAGATTATTGAACGATAAGATAAGATAGATGAAGTAGAAATACAAGTAAGTGAATTTCATTTTAACCAAAATATTGTTTAAGAATCTTTTCTCAAGATCGAGTTGGTCCCTGATAGTTTTTGAAATAAATACTTAACGATGTTTGACTCAATTAATTTTACAATTTTCGTTGTAAAACCGCCTTTAAATTATTAAATTATATCATTTTCTTTTTTGTTCTTTTTCCTCTGCAATCATGAAACATAATCGAGCACACCCATATTCGACTGCGTGTAAATGATTAATAGTAGTCATATATAAAACTTGTTGTTTATCATTTTATACTGAATTCAAGTATTATTCATTTTCCGTTCAATAATTTCCTTCTGTTTTTTCTTTTACATGAAAAAAAATTTTATCAAGAGGAAAAAATCTCTATTCAACATTTTTATTAAGTAGATCGTAATTTTTTGGTCATCGATTTCTTTCTTCTTCTATTTTTTGTACAACACTTCTCTCTTAGTCTTTTTTTTTTTTTTGCCTTTTCCTGTTGTGTACGATTAACATACATATATAAGAAAAAGAAAAGAATAATATAATCAAGAACTTTTTTCTTTTTTTTTTTTTTCTTTTTATCTTGTGTTGAAAAACGATCGAATGAAGGATTGGTTAGTTAGAAAAGAAACGAAAATAATGACAAGATGTAGTAAATGAATTTTTAATCATATTCTATTAAAAAGAAATAAAACATAATTCATATATGTTAATAAGGATCTTTTGAATCTTATTTAAGAATGTTACTTTACTGTTATTCTATAAAGTAACAGTAAAGTGTTATCTTTTACTATGTAAACATAATGTAACGGATGACTCTTTCAAATTATTTTAAATAGCACTAATGAAAAGAACCTATCAATTTCTTTTTTTTGCAGAAAAAAAAGTTTTGAATATGTTAATAGATCAGTGTCAGCTGTATTTAACACTATTATAAAAGGAATCTTTTTTCGCTCGAGGTCTAGAATAAATAAATAATTCTACTTTTAAAATATGAAAATTACCGGAATTGAGACCACTTTTTTGCATTCACTTTCATTCTCACTTGGGTGCCCTCTGATGTTTGTTTAATGTAATTAAGAGTTTCAAATTATTTGATAAAAAGTGGTCTCAATTCGGAAGCCTCAAAATTACCTTGTTCGTCTATGACTTTTGATTAAATTCTATGAAATTTTATCTCATACAAAGATAAAGAACAAGGCTTTTATATTAAGTACCATGATGAGCGAATGTGGCTTATCCACAGACAAGAGATCTCCTGGCAAAACTTCTAGTTTCTTTTACGTCTATTGATCTACACACACACACACACACATCCATGCAGATAGACAAAAATACCGCTTTTTGTTATTGTTCTTACTTTGATTTTTCAAATCTTTCTCTTTTAAAGTAATTTCGAATCTTGATGTAAATATTTTCTGTTTATAAAAGTTCCCCAGACTTGCTCATTCTTCTTAAAATAATACTGATATGTTTTTCTTAGTACAAACGTTTTTTTCATAGTTTCTAATAGTTTCACATTTAACAATTTGTTTAATAAAAGCAATGCCACTTTTAAAGGCTGTGGTATTATTTCATGTTGAAAAACCTCCAGATTTCTTGATTTGGAATATATTATACACTATATTGCCCATCAATGATTTTTTTTTTCTGTTTGTTATTATTAGACGTAGTCTTGATCGATATTATTGTTTCTTCTGTGATTCATCAACATATTTTGTGTACCATCGAGATGTTTACGAATATTCAAATCTGCATAGCCACTTACTTGATACACATAAAGCAGTGTAAAACTAATACTAAATGGACCATGATCACACGTATAATCCCAAAGTAGAATTCTTTTTTTTGACATCTAATCAGTAAGAAAATACACACGATCAAAATTACTAGATATCCAGCAAGTGTGCCCTCATTATTAGAAAAGACTCTACAAAGATGAAAATTTTCAGCTTTTCTAATAAGTGTTAGTTTTGTGCATAAACGCGGAGTATAACGAGATGAAGAGTATCTACTGAAAATTGAATGCGATAAATAGTGTCTAATGTGTTTAAAGTATATCTAAGAATATTGTGTATTCATGATTTCGAATTGACTCAATGTCTAAGAATTGTAATGATGACTTTCTGAAGGATATTTGAAAATTGTCTATTTAACTTATCAAAAAAAGCTTGATAGTTTTAAATATTACAATCATTCGTTTCTAAAATCCCTTTTGTTTCTGTAAAAGAAAGATGAAAAACAGACTAGAAATATGTTACTGGGGAATCATTTGTGATAAAAACTAAGAAATTTGAAGTTTTAAAGTCCATGCATGTATTCAGATTTGAGAGAAACAGTGTTACAAATGTTAAAGAATGAAATATATTGAAATCTGGTTCATATTCCATTCTCTAAATTACTGTTCAATTTGTCGACATATATGTAGGTATTGTTTGTAGGTCAACAGTTGTTGCCTGTATTGGGCGTATTTTCTTTTCTCTTCATGTCATTTTGTCTTCTGTTAAATCAACTTAAACACATTGATGATCGACCGTTCTTAACATATCTAGTAACGAGTAGACATAGTTAAAAACACACAAAATGAAACGTACAAAAATAAAAAGAAATAAAAAAACGATTTCGATAGTGCAAATGATAGAAATTTTTGCCTAAAATAATAGTGGAAAAAGAGAAAATTTTCAGCATCTTGACACACATTTAAAACAATCTGTGTCTCAAATGAGTTTTTTTCAAGCTCAATTTATCATTGGATTAGCTGGCAAAGTTTTCCAGAATTAAGAGTTTATATCTCTCCACATGACATATGTAAAATGAGTATGTCACGTTCTTTTTAGTTCGAAATTATTTGTTACTTAATAATTATTAGAAAGAAAAAAGAGAAATCGTACTGTGTTGTGTGTGTGTACATAACGAAATTAGATCAACGCCTACCATCATTTCGTTCGTTCATCTTCAGAAAATTATTTAAAGATCTAAATCAGTTCATAGGTGGTGATGATGAATCAGCAGGATGTTAATATATTCAAATTTATTAGTTATAAAATTAGAGATGACATGGAGTGCGTACACAGCAGACAAATATTGACAACTATGTCCCAAAAATGAAATATATTTAGTTGAATAACATCTTACGCAAGAAATGTAGTAGAAAGAGCGGCACAATGTTTCTAACACGGGTATTTTTTTTTAGAATGTATCGTGCGACTATCTGGCACGCTAAGAATATAATAGTTCTCTAAACTAGGTCACTTTTCACACTAAAAAAACTTCGTATTACAAGAGTGAAGCTGTAACTCTAAATCTAAGCTGTTGTTGTTTTATAATTTATTTTATTCTATCGAGTTTAATCTTTCAGAAATACTCTTTTTCGTTATGTATTACTATACATAAAAACCAATCGAGAATGTACATCAGTATTCATCTATAAATAAAGTTTCTAACTATAGTATATTTCACAGGACTTTATTTAACGAAAACCGTTTTCAAGTGTTAGTAAACAATATTTCAATTTCCAATTTCTCTCTGTGAAATATATTTTCAAACTTGACTACCAAATGGTCTATGTGACTTAAAATTCAAGATTATTTTAATTCATGTGTGATTTTTTTAGAAATACACAATTCTAATATTGTTATCGTAATTATATTGTTCTTTCTCTCTTCCTCTCTCTCTCTCTCTCAGATCGATGACAACTATCGTATACATTTTAGATGTAAGAGTGAACTTGTTCACACACCCTGCACGGTTAAATTTTTTCTAAAAAATATCTTGTCATTTGATAAATATCTTTTTCGTAGGCGTAAAGGCATAGCTTAACGTATATTCTGTATGTATCGATCGCATTAGAAACATTTTTTAGACAGATTAATCGTCGATATATAATTAGTGTATTTTAAAAGAAGAATATATTTTCATCAAAATAATTGTCAACTATTTAACTTGAAGATTGTATAGGTTACATTAAGATTATGACACGATTAAGTGTCACCTTTATAAATTCGTAATGGTTTTAGCTGAAACTCTGAGGCAATTAAAAATGGAAGAAACTATGTCTGCATGTTCTTGTTTCTGTATAATGCACGATTGCTACTAAAATATGTTCAATGTTTATTACTAAAAATGATGAAACACTTCTCTCCTGTGCTATATAAATCAAATATTTCACCCAAAAGTTTGTTGATGAAACAAGCTGTGAGCATTCCATTTTTGTACATTTTTAACACTTTTAAAATAAATCTTCTCAGCTGAAGAAAGAGAAGAAGGAACAATTTTTCTCTCTCAATTTCCAAAAGGTGAATATATCTAATTACATATTTGACAACTCTTGTTGTTTCTGTATGGTAAAAGATTTTAAGGGTGGAAAATATGACGTAACCAAGTTGCAGCTTATGACACCGTCTCACGAAGGAAAATAAGTATTTTGAAATATGACGCCATTCTCATTCTTGATCGTATGACGTGAACCCAAAGTATTATCTCTACATTCGTTCTTCTTGAGTACTACTTAAAATTGAATGTAGTATGTGTGTACGATCACGAGTAGTATGGTGAGGTATGATGAGTTCTTATTCATGTGAAGAAATTCTTTTAAATTAAAATATAGATATATGTTTTTGACATGACCTCTAAACGATTACTGTGTCACTCAAATAGTATAAAAAAAGAAAAAGAGATAAATTTCTAATATCAAAGAAAACGTTTTTCTCTTCGCCTTGATAAAGACAATGTGATCAATATGTTTTAACGTGAGAAATTTGTCAAGACAAGTGAATCAGCCTTGAAATTAAATCGTTTGCTGTAAAGTAAATTGACAAACAGCTCAAATTCAAATTGAACTTTTTAATAATAAGTGTTCTGCAAGATGAGCGGTTGAATCAAAAGAAGTATGATTTGTAAAAACAATTGTATTGCATGCTGTTTTACTATTCGAGAAAAGTGTATTAAAATAGAGTACAAAGCTAAAATGTTCTCGTTCATTAGAAAACAAACCTTAGCTTTGACATATATACACACACACACACACAAACAAGTCTTTGAACTATCTATACACACTAACACTAGTTTTATGTCTAACAAAATAGAATTTTATTCATCATCATGTTTGACGTATTATGGGTACACTATGCGTATTTTAAATTAGAATGAGATAATAAGTTAAGAGTACTCGACGCGACTGGCGTCAAATACATATTTTTTTCTTTAACAATACTTGGATTAGTCCGTAAAATACTCGTCTTAGTTTTAAGCGACAACCTAAGGGAGGTTGAGAATAAAAGTAAAGGATCAAAATTTCTTGTTTTTTATTCTGTATTGTTCTATACAATATATACAGAAAGATTAAATTAATTGTTTTGCATTAGAAAAAAAAACCTGGAAATTATCTAACATCACCAACATCTATTTTATTTCTAATAAGATCAAAACATTCATAGAAGTATATAATCCGATTATTTTTCTATATGCTGATAAGTCGTCAATAATAGGATTTATGAGTGCTTTTATTTTTGAAAAACTTCTTATACTAAAAGTTACTGAAGTATTCAAGATGTGCTTTTCAATACGGAACAATAACTCAGTGCATGACGCAAAAGGCTTATTTTGTTTTTTATATATTCACACTATACACAAAACAATTTCACATTTGTTAGCAACAAAATGCTTAAAATAGAAAATTAAATAGAATAATGATGTATCACCCTATCTCCAAAAACCATTTCTTTTTTCTTTATTCTTTTAGTGTCAACAAGATCCAAGAAATAGTCCTGAGTACAATAAAAGGACACATATTATGAACCATAATGAATGGAGTTGAGCAGAAAATTTATTATTAAGTCAACAATTGATGCATCATTTGAATTTCATTAAGCAAACAAAATTATCAAAATGACATAGTATATCTAATTACATCGTATGAACTGGTTTTCGTTGAGTATGAGTTACAAATCTACCGTTTTAAACGTTTTACTAGTGCGGCATTAGCCGTACAATTTAAATCGAAATGGACGTTCAATTACCAAAACTTATTGTTATCATTTATACAATTTCATGAATAAAAACATATATTATTTCAAGCGCTGCTATATAAGTAATGGCATTATGCCTCTCTCTTTCTACCGTTCTTCATATTTATTTGCTTTGTCGTATGAATATAGTGAAGACGATATGCAGTTTTACAACTTATTTACTTTTTTTCTTCCATTCGGTCAAATGTTGTTTTTTCATCATCAAAAACTACTATACTACTTTACCATGATTGGTTCTATTTATTTATCAAGTCAACGAGCTGAAGCAATAAAAATTCAGCTTCAAGACGAAAAAAACCTATAGTAGAAAGAAAAGAACATATGATTAAGTCTATAGGTGGTGTGTGCTAATAAGGACTTTTTTCAAAACGGAAAAGAAACGCAGACTTTCTTTTATTTTTATGAGAATAAATTATGTTGTTGATCGTAGCCCTTACGAAAAAACTTGAACACGCTTTTTACACATATGCATATGCGAGTAATTTATAAAGAATTTATAGTACAATAATAAACAATTTTGATGATTTCGCCCTCGTTAAAAAAGTTCGTCTCTCTTTTTTTTTTACATTGATTTTAGACGCAATGTCTACGTATGCTGAAATTCTCGCATTCACATTTCATTCGTCACTCTCTTTCTCTCTTTTTTTCTTCTATCCTGAGGCCTTATTGGTTTCAATAAAAACAGAAAAGTTTTTTCTTCTTTCTTTATTGTCTGCTTTTCCATTAACAACAACATAACATATAGATCTAAAATTTTAGATTAACCAATATGAGACGATGATTTTTTGTTCTTTCTGGTTTTTTTCTTAGGACTATACCGAAATATATACACTATACCAACATTCTGTGACGCATCATCATCAATACTAATGCTGTTGTTTGAATATGCTCCATTAAGCGAGAGAAGAAAAAAAGAGAAAATAGTATATATCGAACGATTCTTCTCTTTCTCTGTTTCTCTCTCCATTTTCTCTCACTTGATCAAAAATATTCTCTCCATAGAAGACCTCATCGCACGGAGAGAGAGTGAGTGAATAGAAAGCTTACCTTTGCCTCAATATACTGTTTGTATACTACTTGCTCTCTTGATTGGAATATATATATATATATATACTTATGGTCACATTTTATGAACAACAACAAATCTATTGTTCTTTTTTTTTGTCTGACAACTTTACACAATAGAAATAGATAACTAGTTAAACAATAATTATTATTATTATTATTATAATTATTACTTAATGCAGCACCTGTATATTTAACGTGTATTACTCAAATTCACATACAAAAAAAAAGAATAACACGATCACGGAATAATAAACCATCCGCGAAAAAAAGAAATACAGAGGAAAAAGATATTTTCTTTTCTTTTGCTTCTATTTTTTAATAAATATGTATGGGTATTGAATTCATTTCGTCGCTATTATATTCTCTTTTTTTTTCCTTCTTGTCGACAACGCCAACAAACAACACAAAGAGAAACATACAAACTGAAGGTAATAAACATATTCACTAGTAAAATTCTTTTTTTAGGTCTTTTAAACAATAACATTTATATAATCACTATATAGCAAAATATGAATATGAATATAATATATATAAATGAAAATCATTATCATATTTCTTCTCTCTCGTCCCGCGCGCTTATATTCAATACACTAAACAAAGCAAAACAAAAATACAAAACATATGAATGAGTTCATTGTTAGATGTGTGTGTATGTGTGTGTGTGCGTGTGTCTATGTTTCTATTGTATTTGAGTTCTTTTTTTAAAAAAAGAAAAAAAAAGAAAACAATTTAGTACAATTATGTTTCAAAATAATAATAATAATAGTAATATTAACTTTCTTGTACTAGAAAAGTTCTTTTATAATCATTAACGTCCGATTTACATTCTCTTTTCTACTATTTTTGATTGATCTATTAATTTAATCTATTAACAATAGAGATACCTTTCCCGCTACTAAGTTGTTTTCTTCACGATGAATACAATAGAGACAAAACATATATACGACAAATAGTTCATTCTATTAAATCATAAGAAATATCTCAGTCTCACACGAAATAGCTGATAAATTGAACAACAATAGTCGGAGTGTTACACTGATACGCCCTCATTAGTATATAAAAAAAGATCTTATAAAGTGAAATAGTACAAAATAATTTCACAGCTAACAAATTGTTAAATTACTAGGTCAAGCTTACTAAATACAATTTTTTATCTCTGAAAGTAGTCAGCTTTGAATAACTCAACAGATATAAACTCAAAAGCTATTAATTCGATGTTATTTATGTCATGAATTTAGTTTAAAATCATTGAAAAATATTTGTTTTTTGTACATGCTAACATTAGAAGAGAAATAAATTCACTGGATAATGTTAAAAATTATGCCTTTACAGTGAAGATGTATTATTCTGCGTTAGTCGCCATTACCATGAGTTTTTCAGTCATTTAAACGTCTTCTTTTTATGTTTTAAGAAAACTTGTGCAGATGATTTTTGAAAATGAGATGTTATTTATTAGCGTATGACATTTTCTTATTGCAATACTGTTTATTAGTATAATTAATAATTAGTAGTATTAGTAGTATAGTAATATAATGTTTATTTTAGATCTCTGATGGTACGCATCTATTGTATCACCATCCACTACTGATTTATTCTTGATTTTGTTACTCAACGAAAGTATGTGACACTTTTTATAAAAGTCTGTTTTATGTTCAACAACATCTTTTATTCTGTATTCTAGCTAAAAATGGTTTCATTGTACAATATGGACAGTAATAATTTATCGCCAATGGCCACCCATATGCTATTATCAAAATCGACTAATCCATTATTAGCACCCGGTCACCATCATCAACTTCATTTTCAACATCATAGTATAAGTCCTCAATCGCCTCATCATTTATCATCAAATGGTCCACCTCATTTACAATTAAGCATTCCACCAAGTTGGAATAGTCCATCGTCAAATCCTATGTCTCATCATCTACATCATCTTTCGTCACAGCAGAACAATAATTGTAATTCGAGTTTGAAAAGTAATAATAATAATAATAACAATTCGTCGCTCGGACCAAATTCAAATTCAAGTACATTATCGTCATCAGCTGGCGATAAAGATGAGAATGATCAAAATTCTAGGGACCATTTATCATCACCCGGTTCCCAGGGAAGTAAACCGGGCGGTGGTGTTAGTGGAAAATTGATGGATGATCGAGTGAAACGACCAATGAATGCATTTATGGTATGGTCAAGAGGTCAACGACGAAAAATGGCACAAGAAAATCCAAAAATGCATAATTCAGCTATATCAAAATGTTTAGGAACCGAATGGAAGGGACTCAGTGAAGAAGATAAAAGACCATTTATTGACGAAGCAAAACGTTTAAGAGCGATACATATGAAAGAACATCCCGATTATAAATATCGTCCAAGACGAAAAACGAAAAATATGTTAAAAAAAGAAAAGTATCCGATACATCATGGGAACACAGCAAGTTCAGCAGCAGCTGCACAACTAGCTTCAGCTCAATTATCGGCACAACGTGCACAAATGTACGCAAATCCTTACGATTGTAATTATGGCTCAATGATTGATCAACATGCAATCTATACACAATATCCTCAAATGTATAGTTATCATCACAGTGCACCATCAGTTAGTCCTCATTTACCACCACCACCTCAAAGTACTTCACCATCGTCACAGTATGCAGCTGCTGTCATGAACGGTTACCCATATGGGCCACATGGTGCCACCTATATGTCACATGCAATTAAATCTGAGGCATCATCACCGCAAAGGCGACCCATGTCCAATGATGATATGCCGATGATGTTTTATCAACAAGACTCAATACATCAACCATATCAGCAACATCACAATGTTTCACCACCAATTGTTCCTAATATACAACATATGTAATGTGTGTGTGTGTGTGTGTGTGTGTACATGTTGCTCTTCTTTTTTTCGTTCTCTTATTATTATTATTACTATTATATATTCCTAATTAATTAATATTTTTTTCTTGTTCATGTTGATTATAGTGAAGCAGCCTATATCTCTATCAATGTATTTTTATATTATTTCTCTCTATGTGCAACATCCTTTTCTTTTGTTAATGAGAAGTAAAAAGTTGGTCAAATTATTGTAGATTTGTTTCATTCACCAAGGCATATCTTAGTTCGTGTCTCCTATCAATAGGTCTATGTATGTATCTATGCCACATGCCCGGTTAATGACATCAACCATTTTTTTACTTGTGCAATATTCCCTACCACACTTTTTTGAGATGTATTCTGACATTGAAGATTGAAGAATTCATCAGAAAAATAAGGAACGTGGATAATAATACTTTTAAATGATTAGTTTAATCTGATTCCATATGTTCTAAAAGTTTTTATTTTTAAACTTTGTTCTTTTCTTCTTCCTCATTTTGAATTTGTTTACTTTGACTCCTTTTTTTTTTAGATACAGTGAAGGCATACTTTTTTTTCATTCTTGTTTGTTTTTCTTATATCATCATCTTGTAAAAATATTTCTCATCTTATCTGTGCGTTCCATTTTTCAAAATAAAATAACTGAAATGTTCTTTCGTAAACAGCGAAAAGAAAATTTTAATGAAAAATAAAAATCTCGTCTCTGTCACATTTAAATTATAATGAAATATAGTAGATAATAATTTTGCTGACATTCGACAAACTATAACGATGTTTGATTTAGTTCACTTATAATCGTCTTTAGTGTGAAGAATGAAAAGTTGTACAAAATTTTTGTTCTTGATATAGAAAAGTTGTAGCTTTTCGATTACCTGACGACTGATTAGAAATTTAATCTATACGATGAATTTTTCTTTAGAGTAAACCACACATACATGCTTTTTACAATAATATGAACATGCGGATGAGATATTATGTACATAGTAGTGTCATGATAGTATTTTAAACAATATTTTATGATGATATAGTTTTTCTACCTTTTTTTACTTTGTATTTGATGATTGTTATCAGTGAAGAGCAAAAAGAAAAATGTTCATTATCCGTCAATATGTGTATAACAAGGTATTTAAGATAATATTTTACTTTTATTGTATGCTTGTTATAAGCCTCTAATAGTTAACTAAGGATTAAAATATTAACTGTGGATATTATCAATACTATATACGCTATATATGTGCTACAGGTAAGTTTGTTGTACGAAATAGAGAAAAGAAGCTAAAATATTTAAATTTAAAACAAAAAATTCTGAGATTAGAATTTCTGAAAATATATTTGAAACGATTTATGATTTATACGATGAGATTCACACACACACATACACACACACACACACAAGTATAAGTGCTATGTCAGAAAGTAGCAGCAGAAAATAATGGACATAAAAACACTGTTTTGGATTAGTCAAAAAAAACAACACAAAAACCGTTGTTTAGTTCGAATTTCACATGCTTTGATTAATCGAAAGTATTTCATTCATGATTTGTAGTTTGTTGTTTTCTTATCATCATTATCAACATCACCGTCATCATCACCATCGTCATAGTGAATGTTCGTTCGCTTCACTGACGTACTTGTAATGAGTACAAACATTATTTGATTGATTCGACTATGTCAAATGCTGCTCAAATAATCGATATGACAGTAGTATGGAGAAAAGGAAAAATGAGATAATGATGATAACCATGACCCGATTAACTATATGCTCAGTTTTATAGTAACTACGAAGTTTTTTCTTGTTTTTTTTTATTATTATTATCGATAATATGGTTAGAAAAAGAGAGAAAAATTTGTTATCTTACTGTTTTATTCTTAGTCCGATTAGGATTCAGTCAAACAAAATAAAAAAAAATTTTGATAAAATATTTAAGAAGGAAATGGATAAATTTCATCATACGAATATTGTTAAACCTTGCCTATTTACAAATTTAAGAATTGAATGAGATGACGTTAACAATTTCTATTCAGTATTTTTCAGATATTTTTGACATTGTCAAGTTCACACACATGTAACATACGAGTCATTTACTCGTTTTTTTTTTGTTTGTTGAGATATACTATGATTTATTCGTTTGATAGAACATGTGTCAGTCGAATTTCTCAAATATGTTTACCCCATGTAGAGTGTTTCACTGATTTGCCGACTTATTTTAAAAATCACCCGGTGCGTATTTTTCTTTTGTTCGTTTAAAAAAAACTTATCATCAATTCTATGTCACAATAAAAAATAAATTTAAATAGAAAAAAAAAAATAATAATTAAATCTATAGGTAGGATATTAAAAGAAATAAATAAAAAAATTATTTTTATTTCACCTAAATAATTGAAAAAACTATTAGATGAATATGTCTAAGATGTACTTAAATTAGATGAATTATAGATGAAGATGTGAATCTAAACTACTAAAAGAGATTTTAAATTTCTATGAATAATTTATAAGACATAAATGGTTGGAATAAAGAGAGACAGCATTAGTATCTAACTAAAACGGATGCTCTATTGTTAGAAAAAGATAGGATTTTTCGATTATATATTTCTTTTTCAATTTACAAATAATAACTAATGGATATTTTTTTTTTCTTTTTCTCTTCTTTCTCGTCCCATCATAATCAAAATTAAGACTTTTTTTTATTTCTTCTTCCACGTTTTTGTATTAGTCCTCTATGTTCAATTTCTTTTTCTTCTAAAGGGAAATTCACCTTAATCTTTTTTTGCTTCATCGTTAAAAAAAAAAAAAAGAAAGTATTTTCGTTTTTTTTTTTAATAACGATAATTGCTTATTAGAGACCCCGATGTATATTCGTTTTAAACGATTTGATCTGGTGAACAAATACAATGAATTTAATGAGTTGGAAGCGGATGTTGAGAGAAGAAAAAGAAAAAGTTCATTGAATCTATCAAATAGATGTTTCTCACTCCTTCTTTTCTTTTTTACTTTTTAAAAAAAATATGTAAGGTGAAATATGGATTGAAAATAAGAGAGAAAATATGGTGATGATTAAATATTTTACTTGTGCACTTAATAATCAATCGTTGATGAAAGCGGAAATTTTCAACTAGAAGAAGAAAAGAAATGGGAGTTTTTCTTCTTCTATTGATTTTGAATTTCATTTGAAATATGGGAGAACTTGATGAGTTAGAACTATATTTAGGAATTAAAAATGAAATTTTCAATGCAATTATCATCTGTATCGGTAGATTTCATACTTACGTGAAAAACAGATGAAGAATAACGAGTACTTCACATTGAACGAATCATTTTTATTCTTCATTTTCGATTTTTTTTACTTGTGTAAACAAAATTTTGCTGTAACATTGAAAATTATGGTAAAATAGAGAATAGAATGACGATCAAAGGTATCATCAAATTTTTTTGGGGAAGATGTGTTCTGTTGAAAACGTTGGTACAAGAATAACAAAATGGTACCCTTCTACAATACATAAAAATCTCTCTATTTAATAATATCAAATTAAAGTTTTTTTAATTTATTTTCTTGCAAGATTTTTTAATTAATATACTGTAGATCGGAACATTTTTTTTTGTTTTCTGTTCCGTTCGCTCACATCAATTCAAGAATATATAATAATTAAACTTTCAAATATCTAATGGATTAAATTCATAGGAAAAATGTTGACTAAACACTTGAACGATTCTATTAAACTTTGATGTTCCGATTCTAGTAAAATAAATTCATAAAAGATTAAATACCATTGATACTGATTTAATTAGTCTTTTTACATATTAAATTGATCTTTTTAATAAAAAAATAATTGTACTAAGAGACGTAAACTAAATAAAAAGTGAGACAATGATTTAGGATTATCCATTGAATAATACTCTTATTGATATGATGTCGTACAATCTTTTCAAATATCAGAACTTCGTCAATATGAAATAAAAATTTTTAATGTTTTTGCACCGGATATACAAATTGCTAATAGGTGATCGTTAAACATTTAAAAAAAAGGTGTTGAGATCTAAATAAAATTTGTTTACGCTTACTAATGGTTGATAGACATGTACACTATTCTTAGAATAATATTGACCATATATTAACTCTCTTGTCTATGTAAAGAACGATCTGTATTAAATTTCATCATGTAGGCACGTAGAACATGAGACATAAGTCTCCTTACATGATCGAGAAGAGCTTTCATATAAACGTCAAAATCAATGCTATGTTGATGACGAAAAAAAAAGAAGAAGAAGGAATCCTGTGATGCGGATGGCTGTTCATTTGCATAAAGCAAAAAAACCGAGTGTCTTTTTATTTTCGTCACTTTCTCTTTTTCTTAATTTTTATTCGGATGTTCAAACTGTCAAGATTTCATTAATTACAACATGATAGATAGATAATTTGATTTTGATTTTCTATTCGAAGAAGAACGGATGCATTTTAGTCTCAATTGAAGAAGAATCAATATCTAATCAACTAATAGTCCATATGACAGTAGAACGTACTAACAGTGACAACACCGAAAACACAGTTGGCTGTCATCTTTCACTAAATTGAACAATATCTTATTCATGGTAATCAAGTAATTACTAGTTGTTTCTATTTCACTATACTAATATGTTCAAAAATAAAGAATTTATTTAAAACCATGATTCTAGTTCATCAAATGACAAAAAATAAAACACTTTATAAACATCCAAAAATGTATCAACAAAAAATACGATGTTCCCTCTCACCATTCATATGTTAAAAATGTAACCTTCTTTACATATAGAAGGCATCGTAGTTTTGTTTTGCGGTTTACGGCAAAGTTAAGTTTATGTGTTCGAGTCTTTATTCATACAAAATTGATTGTGTATTTTTCGATAGTTTTATTTTAGAATACTATAACAGAATATGTTTCCGCTTGTATTCTAAAAGAATCAAGCTTATATCAAGGCATCGTGGTGTAATTGTTCTTACACATTGTAGCTGTAACACAGCGACTTCAGATGTCAGATGTCTCTGACAAATATATTTTCATACGCTGTCGTTCACCAGCGGTTTCAAGGTTACCAATAGTTGCCGGGTGCGAGTCCTGGGGCTCGTAGGAAATCCAATACAACGTCCGAACCGCCGGAAACCAAGGCCTCGCTTGACTCCCATTTTGTAGAGGAGATCCTGGGATACCGGTTCATGATAATAAAATAGTATAACCCTATTGGAAAACGTTTACACACCTTGGTATTTTCAAAGATTTCCGAGAAAACCTGTCCCAATAAACTTCTGATAAATATATTTGCATACGCTGTCGTTCACCAGCAGTTTCAAGGCTACCAAACGCTTCTGCAAATAATTTTGTTTGTGGAAATATGTCTCCAAGTCTCTTCTTTCGCATGGCGAAAACCGAAGCTCACTGGCCACTTTCTATCAAAAGTTATTCAAAAAACAGCTATGGTTCTCATATTTTGAAATGGATAGTAGGTTGAAATATTTTTCAGATGTAGTTTATTTTAATTTACTATTTGACGACGCAATGATGAACGACAGCGTATGAAAATATATTTGTCAGAGATATCTGCCATCTGAAGTCGCTGCGTTACCGCTACAATGTGTAAGAACGATTACACCACGATGCCTTGATATAAGCTTGATTCTTTTAGAATACAAGCGGAAAAATATTTCATTATAGTATTCTAAACTAAAACTATCGAAAAATACAAAATCGATTTTGTGGTCTCTAGCTGCTTTCAATCAAATGTTATTCAGATAGCGTTACGTTACGCGATCTTGCTGAGTCTTAAACTTATACATTTTCACAGTCAATTAAAAAAGATTTTCTTGTTTTTTAAAAATCAAATAACAAGGCTGTTCTGTGTTTTTAAGAGTCATTACACAAAGATCACGACATAATTTGCTACTCAGCATAAGTTTCTGAAATACAAACTGAACTACAACAACTAGAGAGTAAACATTTCGATGAGCTTCTCATTCTTCATTCCTTATTATCAGGTTCAGATGGTGAACTGAAAGCCCAAATCGTGGTTTGAAGCAAGCGCTTAATCTATCTCATACTGAAATAGAATCTATTAGAAAAAGCTTGAGTATACCTGCGGTGAGCCCACGTCATGAGTTATCATAAATTTCAACCTTAAGTTTTGAGAATTTTTTATTTTCAATGGAGGCCTACTGGAAAAAATTTGAAAAATCCTACAAGATCTTGCGAGGAACGACGAGCGATCTATTGCTAGGAAAACTCCTCTATTTCATCTAATAAAAATCTGTGCTTTGCGATATCGTTGAAAGAGAAAACTCGGATTTTTATCAGAAGAACCATAGGAATTTTCTGTGGCAGATTTGTTGAGATTTTGTAAACCTTTTGAGATTTATACTTACTCAGAATGTCGAAAACAGTGTAATTAATTGTTTATTTAATGCCCATTAATAACTCATCCAATATTTGTTAAATAGTTACTAAGTTATTAATTGGCTAAGTAATATTTGACCATATTTAGAGTTTTAAACTGGAATCATATTAATATTTAAAAGTGACAGGTTTTTAACTTTACGGTGTTCGTCTCTACGCTATTTTAGCACCATTGTGGGATGTTAACAACTGATTTTTTAGGCGACAGTTTCTGTCTGGCTCAAATAAAGTTTGTCATCAAAAAATCTGAAGAAAAAGTCACATATTCTCTACTTGAGATTAATATTTCCATAACTCCCGTTGTTTGATATTTACTAGCTTGGACTTACTAGCTTTAATTAGAGAAGCATTTGATCACCTCAGAAGAGTCTTTCGTCAGTCAGTTTTTCTCTTGTAACACTCTTCTGACCTTTCCTGCAATTGAAAAATCAGTTTTGTAACGGAAAGCAATACAGATTCTGGAAGTAGACAGATTCTGATCAAAATAAGACCTCGCACAACTCTGTATGATCGGCGCCGGTCAGTCGATGTAGTTAGGTGTCTAGTTTAAAATAAAACAAACCCGAACTCTCCAGCTTGAAGTATATTAAAAAATCTTGGGACGCCGTTCAGAGTCCTTTTTGGACCTTGATCTCCGGAAAACTCCTAAACCGTAAGACTTGGAGACAAAAGAATTTTTTCATTCCCGTAACTCATTGTGCCGAACATTTATGGAAAGTTTCGTCACGATCGGATGCACGGTGTCGGAGATAATTTCTGAGGGGGGGGGCCCTTAACTGAGATATTTGAAAATTTTTTAAGGTCACAGGTGATTTCGAACCTACATCTTGCACTTCTAAGTTAATATTTTGAGCAAAATACCTCATTTTATCGGATACTTTTCATCTGCTGGAGAAATTTGATTCCCCTTTATGATATATCGGGTGGTCCTTAATCAATCGGTCACTTAGTATTTCCCTCATATCTCAGTTGAATTTTATCCTCTAGGCTTTATTGTTTTCTTAAAAGGTGCACCGTGAAATTCTTTACAAAATATATACCAAACCTTTTTTAATATACTGTAAAGATATAAGAATATAGAAGAAATGCTGCGAAGCTTCAATCTCAATTACTTTGCAATCCAAAAAACAACTTTTTCAATTTTAGTCCTTCATATTTTGCGAAACCAAACAAAAACAAGAAGATCGCTATTTGGTAGCCCTTAAGAAGCTCTATCAAGTGTCTATAATTAAAACTCTTCGTAATTATAATCGGTTGTAGAAGAATGTTTTTTTCTTTTATCGATTTTCCCCGAAAGGACGGGGGTCGATAAGAGGTAAAATCGGCCTCCTCTCAGATCAAGCTCATATTCACCAGTCTGATGTAGTTTTTCTCGCTGATTAAAACTAGCATCTCAAAAAAACCATTTTCAGTCCCCCTGGAAAAAATTCCGCATCCAAACTTTTCTCCCCTTTAATGAACTTTATTTAGTATATTTTCCCAGTTTCTCCTCTTTGCCCAAAGAAAATCTGAACTACTGTACATCATTCGATAGAGAATTTCGCGGGCTACAAAATGATATATATAATATTGAGAGCAACTGGGGCGCGGGTATCCTAACACGAGAAATACTAGCCCTCACCTCCACAAATCCATAGGTCAACAGCGTTTATCGCTTATATTGTCCAACCAGTTTATCGTTAACCACACCACTTTATATATCATTAGATAGAGAATTTCACGGGCTTCAAAATTGAGTATTAATAGGTCTTTGAAAAATATGCCCACATGGACGAATAGTTGAAATACGTGGCCGATATAATGATTTTCAACTATCTAAGCGCTTTAAATACTCCTTTGGTAAGTTTCTGCCATAATGAAAAATTGTGTCATAATGTTAAATTATTTCTTTTTGACATTTTAGCAACAGCTGAAACCAATCTAAATACTGTTTTGAATAGTCGGAACATTTTTCTATTAGATGTGGTGATTATTATCGTTTAATGAGAAAAGTTGATAATAGGGTTTTTGGAAAACCTGTCCGCTGGAAAACCAAGTTCTTGTTCTTTTGTCAGAAAATTTTTCAAGGCACATGGCCTGATAGAGCATACAATTCTGAGTAAAACGAGATATGTTCTGGCTGTTTATAACGATTTTTAACTGGAATCTTTTGCTAATTTTCACGGTCTTTGTAGCCCTTTCTAAATCGAGTGTACTTGCGTGAAAAATCATTATACACAGCCGGAACATATCTTGTTTTACTAAGAATAGTATGCTCTATCAGGCTATATGGATTAAAAAATTTTCTGGCAAAAGAACAAGAACTTGGTTTTCCAGCGGACAGGTTTTCCAAAAACCCTATTATCAACTTTTCTCATTAAACGACAGTAATTACCACATCTAATAGAAAAAATGTTCCGACTATTCAAAACAGTATTTAGATTGGTTTCAGCTGTTGCCAAAATATCAAAAAGAATTTCTTCTTGTGATAATGACACACAGTACTACATAGATAATACCCCAACTCTTCTTTTCCATATCTTTAATGACTGGACCCACCTTTTTGGATGTTCTGATCAGCTCACTTTGTAGAGATTTTCAAGGGCTATCCAATGGTATGTTTTCGCAAAATACATAATTTTTCATTATGGCAGAAAACTTACCAAAGGAGTGTTAAAGCACTCCCTAGTGAAACTTCTTGTACCCAAGATCTTGGCCAAGATCTTGGGTTAAGAAATGTCACAAGATCTTGGAAAAAACACCAAGAAGTCAAGATCTTGGATTCTTGAACATTGCACTCAAGATCTTGGCCAAGATCTTGGGTTAAGAAATTTCAAGATCTTGAGTGAAGCCACTCAAGATGTTGCAAGAGCTTGTGTGACAAATTTTCTTTACATTTTGTTTTTATTTATCACAGTCGTAGCCATCGAATATACGGCCATATAGAGTCATACATTCTTTCTTAAACAACTATGGTCAAGAAGGAAAAAAATTCTAAGTTATTCTAAGTGTGAAAATATTCGCACTTATATTTGCACAAGAATGTAAGACAAAACGATGATTCAAGAATTTTCAAGATCTTGGTACAAGAAGTCAAGAAATTACAAGATGCTCAAGATCTTGACTTCTTATATTTTCCTACCAAGATCTTGAATCAAGATCTTACTGAAAAAATTCAAGAAGTCAAGATCTTGGTTACAAGAAGTTTCACTAGGGCTGAGATAGTTGAAAATCATTATATCGGCCACATATTTCAACTATTCGTCCATGTAGGCATATTTTTCAAATACTTATTAATACGCAATTTTGAAGCCCGTAAAATTCTCTGTCGAATGATATATAAAGTGGCGTGGTTAACGATAAACTGACCGGACAATATAAGCGATGAACGCTGTTGACCTATGGATTTGTGGAGGTCGAGGCTAGTATTTCTAGTGTTAGGACACCCACGCTACATTTGTTCTCAATATTATATATATCATTTTGTAGCCCGTGAAGTTCTGTATCGAATGATATACAGTAGTTGAGGTTTGCTTTGAGCAAAGGGAAGAAATGGGGAAAATACTCTAAATAAAGTTCATTTAAGGGGAGAAAAGTTTGGATGCGGAATTTTTGCCAGGGGGGCTGAAAATGGTTTTTTTGAGATGCTAGTTTTAATCACGGAGAAAAACTACATCAGACTTGTATGAATATGAGCTTGATCTGAGAGGGGGCCGATTTTGCCTCTTATCGACCCCCGTCCTTATTATTATCGAAACAGATTATGTTAATGAAAGGAAAATACTGGATACGGAAACCATTATTAATGATGATAATTAATCATGGCTTTTTTGCTCAAAACTCTCAAAGCTCGTTCGCATTTCTGTCTCTTGCATCAAGGGTTCGGGTGGACGTACAAGAAAGATGGGATTACCTAAAAACGAATATTAGAAACAGATATTTTATGGTTACATCTGTTAATCGTTCTACACAGGAGGGATATTGAGATCGAATAAGAGGTCTTATCAATCCCTTTTATTATTATTCCATTTTCTATTCATTATAATAACACCACCATTTATTCATCGTACTATTCTTTTTATTCCTCTTCTTTCTTTAGTCTTGATTTACACAGTTTCATATGACTAATACATATTTTGAAGAGAGAAGGAGAAACAACATACCACTCTTGTTCTTGTTCCTACTTTTTCTTATCTTTTTCAAGGAATATTTTATTATTATTGGCCCATATTTTGCTTTATTTGTAATTTTCCTTTTTCTGCGCACATTGTAAAACAAAAGAATGTTCGCGAAAACTTAAAAATAATTTTCAAAAATGTTACTATATAATACTTTTTTGGGTTCCCGTGAGTACGTTTCGAGAGGGTTTTCGAAAGATCGAAAACCAGTAAGGTCTGATTTTCACAATTATGACTTTAAAAACCTGGATTTTGTTTGGAATTATTAGATATTCAGATTCTGCATTGAGATCTTTAGATATTCAGACCAGTCTCCTCCAAAAGCTTGATTTTTTCCAGTATAAATTGGAAATATGCATTCTTCTGAAAATGGGGAAAAGGGTATGCGGAGAGGAGATATGAGAGTGAGTCATCCATTGAAATTCGCCATCGTGAAAGAAAACAGGAAGATGGCTGAAGATCTGAACATCTAGATATTATGTAATTGCAGATGTTCACAAATCAGATCGATCTCTCGAAAACGCTTATCCTGTTTGAATACTCTTTTTTATTCAGTTCAATTTTGTCCTCGAATACTCTTCAAATAGTTTTCGAAAGAGTATTCGAACTTCCGAATACCTAAAAGGATATCCTATAGTAACATTTTCGAAAACTCTTTAAAAAGGTTTTCGTGAGTTCTGTTACCCTTTCAAAAACCTTCTTACTCCGTTTGTAAACTCGTTCTCGGAAACCCATTCATGATCGATCTCTGAAAAGAAAGTTTATGTAATCTTTTTCTCGTAACTCATGATTACTTTTAAGCATACACTGGTTTCGACTTTTAATCGGTTAATCGAAGAATAACCGATAATCGTTTCGATTATGAAGGAAAGATCTGAAATGTTCATCCTAGAGAAAAAATGTTCAGAATTGTACGCTGAGCATTTTCAAAATCAGATCTTTCCTTCATGCTGTTTCAAAAGTATTATCAAAAGTATTGAAAAAGGAGACAGGATCCGTCCAGAAATATGTAATCACTTTATCTACGGATGGTTTAGCCAGAATTTTTAAGAGAATCTGCGAACTCTTATCGAATACTAGCAAAGAAAATGAAGAAATCCAATGAATTTTAAGAGTCATACTCGCATAGAATATGCAGCTTGAACTTACCCGATAGAGCATAATGTTTAAAAAATATAAATATTATTATAGAACAAAGAATGAAAAAAATATAAATAATATTTATATTGAGACTTAGTTACTACTAGTAAGAAGATAAATTTAAAATAGACAGAAGTCTGACATAAGACACTGCAACATTTTCTTTATCCATGCGAGAACTTTTAGGCGTTCTGCTTCATGTTCGAAGTTTTTTCTTCGCAGAAAAGTAGGAAAATTATTTGTTGATTCAATCTTTTACGCATTTCGCTAGCGAGGAATTACAAATAGTTTGTTAGAGCAATTTAAATTAGGAGAGTGGAAAGCGTGCTGCAAAAGGGAAATGGGATTTCTGAATCTTCCTCTTACTTTTCTGCTTTCTTTTTTTTGTGCGTTCGAATAAAAGAACAAGAAAACGTTACTTTCCAAAACGGAAAAGGGTTTCCAAAATAAGTTTAATACAATCGAAAAGATGTTTTCTAAATTCTACGGAGTTTTCGATCTTGCAGAAACCGAAAAGTTTTATAGAAGATAATTCAAATACCCGAAAAGGTATTTCCTAAAACTAAAAGTCTCAATGCTTGACGTGTATTCTCGAATACGGAAAGGGGTTTTGCAGATCATCTAGAGTACAGAAAAGAGTTTTCGAAAGGGTTTTCGAAGCGGTTGGGGTTTCTAGCATACGCTTTCTTTTTTAGAGTGTAGAATTGATATCGCTATCACGAAGTAAGCGAGTGTGCTCAAACTTTCTTGAAGTCTGGATCGTCACCTTGGGTATCGACGGTTAAAGTAACAGCTCCATTGTTGCTTGAATAGAGGAGCAATAGTGTGTATGTAGCGTCATTATTTCTCGTTCGAATAAAAAAAACAATATCTCTGGGAGGTGGTAAGTGATGAATGTTAAACCTGCACCAGAGCAAGACTGCTATTTCTAGTAGCCATAGTATAAATATGTGCTTTTATCACAGCTCGTCATCGAGAAATCAAATTTTTACTATCAGTGTTTTTTCCAAGAAAACGAACAAAATTCATAACTCCACACCGGAAGCCCAGAAAATGCAGTAATGGGCGACGCGTTTTTTTAATGACTCTGACTTGCTCGGACTCGAAAATTGAAAGACGTTGACTCGACTGTTTGACTCGAGTCATTCATTCGAAAAAAATTCTATTCACTAACTGCTTTGCATACATTTCCTCTTGTATAAATTTGGGTTATTTCTGAATACTCTTTCTTGTTTTATTTTATTGTTACGTTTCAACGTCAAAGACGCCTTCGTCAGACAAGAATAGAATAAATGTGAAGAACATATAATTAATTAGAGTATATACATGTGTAATAGTGCTGACGAAGAACAAGACGGAGACAAAGTGTTAAAGAGACAACGACTGATTATTGCTGTCTTGTTCTTCGTGGCTGTAAACAGGTTCAAGTCAAGATATTTAGATATAAAACAAGATGTTTTTTTTACTTCGATGTGAAGCTGTATAAAAGAGAAAAGTTTGTGTATAAAAATTAAGAAGTAGATAACGAATATCGAAAAATTGTAGTTAACGTTCTCTATAAAAATAAATAGTACTCGGAACAAAACAGAAAAATAATATTGACTCGACTCGACTCGACAACACTGGTGACTCGACTTGACTTGACTCGAAATCGCTATGAAATGACTCGGGCTCGACTCGACTCCAAAAATAGCTTGACTCGTCTAGCCCTGAGAAAATCGAACTCTTTTGAGATTTTTCATAGCTCACTAGGATTTATCTTACATAGTAGTTTGAGTCCAAAAACGATCTATTGCTTTGAGAGGTTCCTCTTCTTCGCAATGACAGATCGATTCCCACAATCCCCCCTGTGGCTGCGTCACTGTAGTGACTTGAAATTATTATGACTTTAACCTATGCATGACGAGCATTTAGAACATTTAGTTTATCATGAACTAAATAAAATTTATCGAGGATAATATTAGTAGCAAATGTTAGCGATACTTTGGTAAATAAGTTCATGACATCAGAAGATACCATTTTGCAGCCTGTTATGTCAGAAGAAAGTTTAGAAATTTGATCAATAAAATGAAAAGTATCTTCGCAGAATATTTGCCATCATATAGATGTGCCAGTCTGCCAGCTAAAACTTGACCTAGTGGATAATTATATGTCCCGGTCGCTAAAAGAATAGGTCTTAAAGGTAAACCGTCTTTGTGAGTCTTAGGTAGGTCATAAAGTCTAGCAGGATCCGGATGGTCGACACCGTGCATATTCTTTATCTAAAATACAACAAGAATTTTTAATTTTAAAAAAGATGTATCAGTCAGTCGATCCTGCTTAAATCAAGTAGAGTCTAAATCTAGTTTTGTGAATGTGTGCGTATCTTACGTAAGTTTTTAATTTAATCTTGCTCAGCTATTGTTTACCATGTACAACATCACAAAATAACAGATGAAATTTCAATACATATGCATGTATTTTTAATCGACTAGCCTATTGCGGGTTCGTCAATAGTCTAAGGTCAACCGTTTGAACTTTTGACTTCCGTCTTTTTCAAGTTGTCTGCTTCACTCCTTTTATTCATCATTTATTTTCGCTTCTCTGCTTCGTTATTCATCATTTTCAATGAATGATTCAGTTTTTTTCAAGGGAATAAATATGATGCAAACTTGCATAATCTCGTTGTAAGTTGACTAACTGAAATTTAAGGAGACTTATTGCTTTTCACCCCAGTACTGCCTAGCAAAATTCTTCTTTTTTTTCACACTGTATTTCGGCATTCGAGTCAGCTACTCGTTCTTAATTATCTCTAATCGTGCAGATTTGGAAAAAGATGATTCGAAAGTGCAGGGATCGGAGATGACACAACTGAAGTAAGTTTTCGGATATTTGCTTTAGTTATTCTGTAATTAGTGCCATAAAATCAGTATATTTTTTAGAAAACTATCGTTTTTTCTATGAGATAATTAATCGCCACGTGATTCATTTCATAGTGTAATATATGCTACAGCGCTGGATATGATATAGTAGAATTTATGACACGATAATGAATCAGCTGATATGTCAATATGGATAACATGCCGTAGAAGATACGTAAACAGTTATGACTTTCTGGACGTTCAAATGTCGTCTGTTTACTGTTTCACTCAGTCGACTTTTCAATCTTCCCGAAGGGTATTGGGGTATTGGCATCTAGTTCTTTCTTATCTAAATGGACATTCATTTATTTCTGTCTCAGTCTGTTACCGGCTTCTTTCTGTCCTATGCAAGGTTTGATTTGTAATACGATTCTCTTTCGGTAAATAAATACGAATTTGCACGATGTTGTGTGCCTCCGTATATTTCCCCCATCTTTGTCATTTTTAATCGTCATTTAATATTTATGACACACGTGTCAAACACAACAGAGAATTGCAAATGAACAGAAAGAAAATAGAACTGCCTTTATTAGAAATGTATGTCGTGAACCCAAACTTCTCTGAACATTGGACATTCATTGGCGTGACAATGAAGTTGGCCTGCAAAAGAAAAGAATCTAGATTTATTAGAATCATTTAGTTGTCAGTATATATATATTGTAGTAGTTTTAACTCATTTTTTTTCTTATCGTTCCATTTTTTCCTGTTTCTTTTTCACTCAACGCTAAACCAAGAAGAGAAAGTGATGGTGCCGTCTATGAAAAATTTTTCGTTTCATTCTCATCCGTCCTTCGAGTTTTATGTGCATAAATTTGGCACTATGTTATCCTGCTTCACGTTCTTGATTTTATATTGTGAGTTCTTTTTGTTTTTCTTTTTGCATACGGTACTGAGTGTTGAAATAAGTTGTGCAGGTACAGAATCATTATGTGTGTTGTTAAACATATCAACTGCATCAGGTGACGTTTATATTAATTTTAAAACGGAATGAACATCTTAATGAACGTTAGTTTAATTTCGACTGATTAATTTTTTTCCTCATTCGTCGGCACACATTTATACAATCAACTCGTGTTTATCGTTATGCGGTCAACTGTTTGGAATACTGTTTTTTCCGTATGACTATAGCTACTGGCGTTTAGCTACTTTTTTTTCGATATTCCGATGAACGAAGAAAGTAAAAATATCAACAGTTTAAGAAAAGCCAAGTTGTCAACTGGCAAAAAAGTGGTATACGAGTATGACTGTAAAATATGTGTCAACGACCAGGAAAACAAAAGCCAGTTAGGAGAAAAATGAACGCGTTAAGGGTACCCCCCTCTTTTTTCATCTTGTTACCAAACGCGGAGCATACGTCCAATCGAGCTCAAATTTATAGCAGAGATAGATAGAGCATCGAAAAAGAAAATCGACATATTTTTGCCCAGAATTTTCTGAGATGTTCTTCTATGGGTTTTCTGGAAAACTCCAGTTTTCATTCAGTCACATTACAACCCCTCGAAAAAATGATCCGATCGAGCTCAAATTTTTACCATAGATAGTTTAGACCTTATCTCAAGAGTAAAATTTTTCTTTTCGAAAAATATGCTTTCCTTCTCGAGATATTAGAAAAATACTAAAAATCCTGTACAGAAAACCGATTTTTGTCTTTAAAAACCTTCTCACACCGAAAGTTGAAATCGAAAACGTTAAAAAAAAATTTACTCCTGAGATAGGGTCTGAAGTATCAGTGGTAAAAATTTAAGCTCGATTGAACCATTTTTTCAAGGGGCCGTAATGTGACCGGATTGAAGGGACCATCAAAAAAAATGCATAGTGCGAAAAACACACCTTGTACATAGGGCTCTGTTTTTCAGGGCCTTTGCGGTGATGCTTATATCCCCTCGAAAAGTCATCGAAAAATTCTGCAAGGCATCTCATTTTGAAGAGCAGACTTTCTTCTATCAGTCCATGAATCAGAAAAAGTTCTGAATATATAGGAAAGAAGAGAAAAATTTTCGAAACCAAAAAATTGAGACTTTTTAAGCTTTGAAGGAAAACATTAAAAGCTTTATAACGTTTTCAAGGAAGATCATGGAGAGTTGGGAGCGGTCTCATTTTATAGCCCAGACTTTCTTCTACATTGGGCTGTGTTCAGCTCAAAATGAGAAGTTTTTGGAAAAGAGGGGGGGGGGGGGGGGGGGATAAAGTTAAAAAAATTGGTAAAAAGGGAAAATTAAAGGC
>CAJNOQ010000352.1:0-10026 GCA_905250885.1 Didymodactylos carnosus | reverse complement strand
TGAGGGGGGGGGAAGTACTCTTAACAACTTGGATAAATCGGAAGATTAACTGCAAAAACTGCGCACTAGTAGTTTATCACTATTGTTGCCTATATCATCATCCATCGTTCATAATGAACACAGCAGCCAATCAGTGGACAGACTGAGTCTGTCTGTGCTTCTCTCCTGTCCTTCTTCTTACATTAGACTAAGATTCACTGAAATGTGAAGGTCAGATTATTCGACCAAAATACCGGCTAAAGAATGAAGTTTTGTTTGTTTACTTCTATTTGGTTTTCTATTTGGTAGTGTAACTCAGTAAGTTCTCACCGAAGTTTTTAAAAATCCATAGTTTTTGACATAAAATCCATTTTCTTTATTTCTCTGACAGAAATATGTTTCCAAGCAAAATACATGGCATAGTCGGAATCAACGCGTCAAACTGCATCGAACGATGTACATTACAAAACTTTGAATAGAGAAAAAGTTTAGCGTTTGCCTTAAGACGATTTTTCATGTAATATTTTAATTTTCTCCATTTCTCGAGAAAAAACGCTAGCATAAATTACCCACTGTGTCAGATGAGTATAGTATAATCCGTTAAAATCAGTTTACTGGTATTCGAGTGACTCAGTTAAACAGTTAACCGATGACCAATTACTAAAATACTAGTTAACCGCCTTGTAACCTTAACTAGTACAGGTCTAGTGCTGCGACGTCATTGGATTCTGATAACTTCAACCTCCCGCACCTTTAGTCATTCTCGCAAAACAATTGCTCACAATATGATTACTCATTCTTCGTTTATGACATGTTCACATTCCGTATGTACATGTGATTTATATCTTACCTGCTGACGTGTGGCAAAAGAAAACATACATAATCTATATTCATTTTTTTCTTCTTACTTCAATAATGTGTATAGAAAGTTCTAACATATGACTCAGAACAGAATTCAATTTTTTTTTGTTCCGTTTCTTTTGAACCTTGACAATATGTGTACACACATACAATTTTTCAGGATTTCCTACGCATGTTGTTTAAGTTTTTCTTTTGTATTTCTCATTACAGTCATACGGGAAATATGTACATATTGAAGTGAGGTATGTTGCATATAGAGCGATATATATATATATATATATATGTTAAGCAAAAGAGAGACAGAACACGTTTGCATGACAGGGCGACTAATTGAATTTGTATGACTTAGTCCTTGCCTTGAACTAACATTAGTAAGCACTAATTCTCTTAATTTGACTTTGCGGAGATTATACAAAATTTTGCTATATGTTTACAAGAACTATCGACGGTTTGTTTTCGATGAAGTACTTTTGCCAACTGCTATCGTGTGCACACAAATGTATTAGTTAGTTTAACCTGGATCTGTGATTAAGCTACAAGTTGTCAAAGTAAAATAAATGATTCTGAGTCACGCTGTGAGATCTGTTTCGATTAGGTGGCATTGCTTAATGAGTGATACAACGTCTAGATATCTCGGGAAAAGATGCACAACGATGTTATCAACGAACCCAACGTATTAGGGAGGGTGTGAGTAAAATGGAGACGGATCTCATTTCCTAGCATTTGGGGGTCTATCGTAAGAGAAAGATTATTTTGAGTTGGTAGTGTACGTAGACGATGTTGGGCTATCTAAGGCAAAGCGTTCTCGTTATACGGTACCTACTTTTCGTAAAGATCAATTCAGAATGCCATTAAAACTTATAATGCAGAAAGAGAAAAAATTTGGTTGTTTTCTAATCTCTTCATTAACGATTAGCATGAACGATGCAAAAATAAATTAGCAACACTGATTTTCCTGTTGAGGTTGCATTTAAAAGTATTTAACAATATAAATCTATAAAATCTAACTTTCATGACTCTCCTGCTACTAGCATTTACAACATAGGCATTTTCTTCTTCATTAGTGTAGTAAGAAAACAGTAAAAACTTGTTTTTGAATATTAGTGTACAGTAGAAGGATTAATGTTAATTCTGTTTTTTTTCTTTTTGCGTATTCTCTAATCACGTGAAGTATAAAGACAATCTATAGAAAGAAAGATTTCTACTCGTCTCACTTTTTTTTCTATCCATTCTCCATATATTTTGATTCAAATAATTATCTCTGATAATCTCAGTCAAAGAGTATTAAATTCTCCTCCGGATAGATAAACAATATATATTCTGTTTATTGGTTTGTAAACGTCAAAACAACGAGGAAAAACATGATAAATATGATGCATTGATTAGAAGATAAACTAACAAACATTTATTTCATGAAAGTATTTTGTACATATTCTTTTGAAGCTAAGATTAAAAATACAACCTGGATATATGTTTCATTTCAGATACGAAAAAAAAAAATGGTTCGCGCACAGCCTGATGCTCAGTTTAAAATTTTACTTATTGGCGATTCGGGTGTTGGGAAAACGTGTATAATGTTTCGATTTGCTGGTAAGTTTGATGGATGTTTTGGATGACAAAAACAGATAGTATTTTTTTTGTTTTAGATAATATGTATACTGAAACATTCACGCCTACGATTGGCATTGATTTCAAAATAAAAACAGTTCGTGTTCGAGATAAAACTGTCAAATTACAACTGTGGGATACGGTAAGGCGTTAAGTTGGCTGTCAATAAAATATTCTGAAAAAAGAGAAATTTTCTTTGATTCAACAATTTGTGTCAAAAAGAATTTAGAATGAAAGAAACAGGAATGTAGCTGTCAGTCATCACTGCCGCATATCTATGTTCAGATCAAAATTCAATGCATTTAGCGGCGATTTATTTCACATTCGTCTCTCAATAAAAGCTTTTGATCATAAGGTTTTCGTTTGCATCGACTTTTTTTGTAGCCAATCATTGTTAGACTTCGTTATTATTTGAGACATAATTGAATATCTATCATTTTAACTGTACTATTCTTTTAATCTAAAGTTTATTATGCATTCTGACACTTGGTTTAAGCTTTATTAATAGAAAAAATAACTAATAAGACATGCAATCGGCCCTAAGGGCATTACAGCATGTTGTACAGGTGCATAAAAAAACAGGTTGGCAGTTTCTGACACTTCAAAAGAGAGTGTTACAAGCATGTTTTAAATAATGTTCTCCAAAACACTACATGTAATTTAAAAATATGAAATCAGGGCAAAAAAAGACGAATGTAGGTTCTACCACTTACTTTAAGATTTTAGACCACATATAAAGATCTGATATACAATAGTCTTTACTGACTACAGGTGATTTTGTACGTTTTCTAGAGAAAAGAAGAAAATTGAATGAAAAAGAAGAGGAATAGAGGATCTTGCAAGAAAAAAGATGAATTAAAAGCATAGCGTCAAAAGAAATTCACTCCTACTTCTATATTTCTTCCTTTTATTCTTTTTAGGCTGGCCAAGAAAAATTTTATAACATCACTCGGTCCTACTATCGTAATGCCGATGCCATTTTATTAGTCTATGATCGTACAGAAGCAGTGACATTTCAAAACATAGCCAGATGGATGAGAAACATTGACGAAAATGTATCACATCCGGACGACGTTGTACGTATTCTCGTTGGTAATAAATCGGATTTACAGAATCGTCTAATAATAACGTCAAATGAAGGGAAAGCACTAGCTGATAAATATAAAGTGGATTTTTTTGAAACCAGTGCAAAAAGTGAAACAAGTCCAAATGTAAATAAAATGTTTTATTATTTAACAGAAAAATTACTTGATCAGAGAGCTAATAAATCGTCGACTTCAATCGAACAGTCAGATTTAACTGAACGAACAGCGTCAATAAATATCGGTACATCGACATATAGACAATTCTTGGGTAACACATGTTGTTCAACGAGGACAAATGATGAATAATTTATTTATTTTTATATTTTCTCGCATTTTTTCTCATTTTTTTCTCAATTTGGTTTCCTTGGTATTGTCGTATTTTTGTTTCTCTAACATTTTTTTACATGTGACTCTATTTGTGTATGTTGTTTCAGAAAGCTATTCTTCTAACACAATCTTCGTCAACTATCAGCAAGTGCATAGTACATATGGAAAAGCTCCAGTGATCCCTTGTGGTATTCTCAACAGTTTAAAAAGTTCAAATATTCAACGGCTTTACAGTAGAATAGGATAATTATAACCAACCGCTAACTTCTTCTCATTTTGCAGATGACTCGGCTATTTTCTGTCGGAGAAAACGATATTGCCCAGGTAGATACCTGTGTCTCTTGGTTATCCACCGATCTAAAAATTGTTCAAAAATTCGTTATCGTTAATTAGTGTCATTCGATTTTCAGTTCGTTACTACTAAATGGTAATAATTACCACACTAGCATTTTTTTGTGGGAGGGAAATATAACCACTCTGCTCAAATCAGATGGAATAGACACAAATTAATTTATATAGGGTGTCAAAGGCTAATCTTAATACTGATGAGTTGATAGAATATGTTTACCATACCGTTATGTATGATTCCATGTGAAAACCACAAGAAAATCAGACGCTTTGACCGTCCAATTGTGCAAAAAATAAAAACTGTCTGCTTTCAAGTGTGTTTTTTTGTTAATATTGATTTTTACAACCAGTGGCGGCGCGAAGAGGTTGGGAGCATGTAAATCCAAAAATGGGAGTAAGATCCTTAAAAATGGGAGTAAGGTCTCCAAAAATAAGCCCCTGATTCTTCGAGCTCATGGTGAAGTATAAATAACTGATGAGCATCACTCATTAAGTTTGTCTAAACGTTACATTCACTGTAATTTTCTCAGACGAAGGCGGAAAAAAATAGAAATAAGTCATCTAAGTTTTTTCAAAATCGGAGTAAATCCCTCTCCGAGTTTCTCCGAAATGAGAGTAAATCGTTCTTATCTTTTTCACAAATTGGGAGTAAATTTGACCAAATTTTTTAAAAAAGTGTGGGGGGTACCCCCCATCCCCCCGGTCGAGCCACTACTGTTTACAACTAAGTTAGAAGCTTAATTAGGTAATAATTAATATAATACCACTTAATTAGGTGGTAAAAGTTGAACGATTCATGCACACTAAAGTATCTTCATTGTGATGACAATTTTCTTCAAAAGAACCTTCTGACGTCTGATATCCAACTGTGAATGTGATCAGTTGCCATACCGCGTTTCAAGTACAATAATTAGTCTAACATTTTTTCCTAAAGTCTAATACTGTGAATATAGCTCATTTTTTTTTGTTAATTTATCGATTAACTTTGTTGTTAAGATTAAAAAGTAATTTTTTCCCATTATTTGGAGAATTGATAAGGATACTTTATGAAACATAACAAATTTGATTGGTAAGAATAGAAGAAAAAGATGCTAATTGGTATTTAGCAGAAATTGATAGGAAAAAATGCTTCGCTAATATAAATCGGAGTTTCTGAATTGAGACCACTTTCTTGATAAAATATGGTCTCACTTTGGAAGTCTTAATTGGCTTCAAACAAATATCAGAGGGCGGGAAGCCAAGTGAGTACAAAAAATATTGATCTCAATTAAGAAGTAGCCATATAAATATAGAAGAAGAGTAAACTTGATTACCATTTTAAGTTTTCCTTCTGTCTCACATACCTTTGAAACTGTGTACGAAAATGTGCTACGAAAGGCGACGGGCCGCAGTATTTCGACAATCATTTTCGAGTTGCTCTTTAAGTGTCTTCAGGATAAGAAGTACGTGCCACAACGAAAAAACGCAACATTTCAAACCCTACGTTGCGTTTTCAGCATTCTTCACCGTAGTCTTCATCGCTGAATGTCAATTAGCATCGTTTTCTTCTATTCTTACCAATTAAATTTGTACATAAAAACCCTCATTCACAGCCGCACATACTTTCACTCTCATTGCCATCCTCTACGAAGGGTAGTTTTCTTACAAACTGTATGAAAAAAAGAAGAAAAAAATCACCTTCACTTTTGAGGAGAAAAACAGACAAATCCATGAATCATCAAATTCGAGAAGATTACCAAAGAAGTATTACGTTCCTTTAAGCATAGATTCAAAGGTGAATTTGAACGTATCTTCAAGAACAAAATCTCAGAGCAAGTTGACCTTTTCTGAAATGAGTATACAAGAACAGTAAATTTATATTTATGCTAATAGTTCAGATACCAAAAGGAGTTGGTATTCACTGATTATAAAATTCCAAATCTCGCAGCATACTTTCAAAAAAGATAACAGACTATTGGTAATGGTAGATAATAAACTAGAATATCATTAAATCCCATATAGAAACAAATATTGTTATTTTATATTCAAACAAAATTCCTATTTATTCTTGCTGTACCTTTTACATTCATTACAAAATCTTGCACACATAAATCTCAATAGTGGACGAACAGTTAATTTTAATTCAGTTTTTGTTGAACGTATACAAAATTCATCTGATATACCGAGGGGTAGTCTATCAATGTTAACAATCTAAACTAAAATAAATATCTCTATTTATTTTCCAATTCATCCGATAACATTGAACAAATGATTTTGACAAATTTGTTGATGCTACTTTTTTTTCTAATGAGATCCAAAAAGATTTGGGCTATTTTAAATCTAAGTTCATAAATCTAATTGACATACAAAAATATTTGTGCAAAATCTGATATTAAAGATATCATTTTTGGGAACGTTGTTAGCGTAAAATAGTTTTTTTAGCTCATGCCCACGTTGTAAGCAATTTTATTATTTATTGTTTTAATATTTCCCATTTGCAAACAAAACGATTATGAAAAATTTTCACGTTTTCAAAGCAAACTATTTAAGACAGAATAGAGATTTTGTTTTATAAATCTAATTTTTGTCTATACTTGACAACGCATTCAAAGATGAAATGTTGTTTGGTAACTTACTCTCACACTAACGCCTCTCTCCGCCCCTCACCTGTTAAATATTATTTGTATAACTCGCCCGAACAACAGAGTAGTTGACGATAAAAGCAAATAGTCGAACAAAATAGTTTTGAGTCAACTATCTACCGTAATAGCTAGAGTGTATAAAGATACTTTTGCGAAAGTTTCATGTTTGTTGTATTTGAAAATATCTGAGTTATCGAAATTTTAATTTTTTTTTTATGTTCTTATTTTGAGCCCATTTTTCGTATTTTCTATAAACAAAAAACATTAAGTTTATTATGGATAAATGAAGACTATCTTGTGCAGAATCGAATGAAGGAAGTCTTGAAAACCGTTTTACAATATCGAATTTCGTCGGTGAGTCTAACCATTTTCTTGACTACTCAATTTTGATTTTCTGACCAATGACAAATGATTGTTGACAAGATTCACAGTTTTTGGTCCAAGACTGACCTGTTCAGTTGCTTGGGAGAACGAGAGTTATTGTCCAGAAAACTTTTTTGCTCGATCGCAAAGTATCTCTATATACTCTAGCTCTACAATAAACATGTAAATGTTGGCTCCAGATAATCAATCAACGTTTTCCGAACTTCACCTAAAACCTTTATCAACACATATTGGTACGTATTATTATATTGCACATTTTTCTCTTAACTACTTTAGAATGGGAACATTTTTAACAAAATGCTTACTTGCAAAAGGGGAAATGTAGACGGTGTGAAAACAGCAATTTGTTTCCAAAATGGGAAGCAACCGTTTTTTTCTCTATAGTGTCAAGTAAAATTCTTTTTTTTAAACAGAAAAATAGTCCTGACTTTATGCATTATTGTTTAAACACTAAAAAATTATTAAATTTGATTAAAAATTCACATGCTATAGCGTGCACAGTATTCATTAATAAGAATATCATCTAAATCAAGTATACTTGGAGGGTGATAGTCGGATGAAAAACCTTTATTTATTTACATAATGTGAACGAACAGGACAGAAGCTGAATGAACACTTCTTTCATTTGTGTATTTTTTGTGTACTTCTTTTATATTGTCTTACCCTACACCGAAAGGTAATGGATCTAACTAACTAAAAAATAACTAATATTAATAAACAAAAAAATACTTCTGTATAATTCTATAAAAATATTTTCTAAAAGAATGTGGTTTTTGCTGTAAGAAAGAAAAAAGGAAAATATTCATGTGGATTAAAAAAATCATTTAGCATGAATATGAATTTACTTCTATAACACATACTGTGCGTAGTCTGAACTCGACATTAGCTTTCCTATGAGTTAATTAATCACTGGACCATTTGGTTGATAATCAGGTTCGCAAAATACATGGTTTCAAAATTCGACGAAAAAGACTGCTCCATAACTTTGTAATTATTATCAAAGTACAGGATTCCATATTTTTCTTGATTAACAAGTCTGCAGTCTTCAACAAAAAGAAAACCTGTTTTACCAAAATTGATAGATGAGACATGATGATTATTATTATGCATATGTTTCATGTGTACGAATTTGTGAAAAATTATAAATACAACTAACTGTTGTAATAATTTATTATTTTAAAGCATATAAAATACACAAAAAAGCAGTGAGATTAGTAAATTCATCGATGATGGATCAAAAAATAAATCAAAAAATGAAAATGTCGAAAGTTTTATATTACCAGACGGTCTATTATTACTTTTGATCAAATTCGAATGCACAACATGTTTGTATTCCTATAGAACATTCAAAACAAATATGGACGGGTACTGGATCCAAGAACGATGGCATGTTGTTTTGCTTTTTTGGACCTTGATGTGTTAGTTTACATACAACACACCGAATGGTGCCCGGATAACCGACAAAACCATGTTTATGACAAAAACGTGCTACGTTTTTCAAGTGTGGCATATGACCACCGCCAATTATCATTGACCCACAGAGTAAACACGAACTTTTAGCCATTGTGTATGGACTGAGACTGAACTGCATCGCACACGAACTACATAGATAGGCGCACTGATTCATTGGACCATCTGGACCCATAATCATTGTTTTACAACGAAGTGTCTAAAATATAAACTCAATTTTGAATAGGAAACATCATACAGAAACTACACTCACTTTCAAATACATTTGTCGATCGATTTTTCCCACAGGACGTGACATTGGCGATCTTAAATATTGTACTAGTTGTTCGAATCGATGAGCTTGTTGTAAATGATAAGGTATACGTAAACTGGCAAAATGTTTAACTGAATGTTTTGTTTGATAAAATTCAGCCATTAATGCATGTAATGAACGTACTTCATCTTCATTTTTTAATAGACTATGTTGAAGTTTCTAGATGTAAAATATAGAAGAATATAATAAATTATAGAGAACATCTTTACAATTACCTGCTCTAAAGATGCATGACGTAATATCATAACTTGATAACCAATACACCATGATGTATCCAACAGTGTTTTAACTGTTCGACGTAATATTGACCAGGTAATTTGATTCACATCCTGTTTGCTGTCTGTTGTAGCCAATTCAACATCACTTTTTTTCTTATTTAAATAAAATTGTAATAAATTACAGATATCTGATTCTAATATGCCAACGTAAGATACAATCAAGAGTTTAAAAAACTGAAAAAAACAACCCGATATATATATATTTAGAAATAAACTCATTCGTCAAATAAACAAATACTCACTATTTCTACTAAATGCGTTTCGTCATTTTGATATATTTCAGTGAGTAAACAATCAATAAAATCGTTTAATGTATCTGGATATTGACGAAGTTTTTCAGTTATTAATGAATAATCACCAAATTGGCGTAGATTTTCACATATGTAAGATAAATAAATTGGATGTTGACCACCATTATTTTCTACTAATATTTTAAATTGTTCATCTTCTAATTTCTAAAATTAAAAAAAGAAAATATCATCTATACCAAAAAAATTTAACATTGACTCTTCATTTTTCAACGAAAATCGCGTCTATAATTTCATTCTATCTTCATTTTTCCGTTAGATAAATCAGTGTAATTGAGAGATCATTAGAAGATATTTTTTCTAAAACTACACTGGGTTTGAAACAGTTCTAGTTCAGTTCTTGTTGAACGCGAACTGCTTACCAGTTCTTTTCAAAAATTAAAAATAAAATAAAACCGGTGAATCTAGCTAGTTACATTGACTTTGTGTAGTGCGCCAGAGGTA
>CAJNOQ010000351.1:0-53864 GCA_905250885.1 Didymodactylos carnosus | reverse complement strand
CATTACGATTAATGCCGAAATGTAAACAACTTTGGATAGAAGTAGGTGAATTAAAACGATCTTATTTAAATATTAGTCTAATCAATATTATTTGTTATAGTATTTCAAACTTGAATTATTATATGTTGAATTGATAGAAAAACGACGGGCAGTTCTGGATGGAAATCGTAAAGATAAAGTAAACAAAAATTGTTTTGTTTTAACGATTTAAAACTAACATATTTTGTGATTAATTTAGACAGACGATGAAAATTCTGATGCTATTTTAGAAGGAAAAATAATAGAAGTTGTCTTAAATAATGCGCAAGAGAGTATTCCCGGTAACTATACGAATATTTTTATTTCATATAAGCGTTAAATCTTCATATAGTAGCACTATCAAGATCACTGACATTGTTACGCATATAATGGGAAAATAGTCAGTTACTAGTGGAATAGATATTATTTTATCTTTTCTTATTTTAGATGATCCCGAATTTCTCTGTTCATTTGCCAGTATTCTATATGAATTTCGTCAGTTTAGTTTTGTTGAAGAGATTGTTAATAAAATTTATCGCATGTAAGTAATTGATATTTTTATGAATTACATAATACTATTTGCTGTTGATTTTATAGTTTAGAAGAAAAATATTCATCCGATGTTCTATCTCAAAATTTATTAGCTCAACGACCTTTACTAAAAGAAAAACAAATGATCGAAGAAGCAAGTAAAAAAGGACAAGATATCAGTAAGTATTTTTGGGATTGTGCTATTTTTTGAGAATAAATATGCGAAAAATGATTTGTTTTTACTAGGTTTTATGATTGCTGTTCTTGAACGTCAAGTTCATGAAAATTATGAAAATTTTCTCTCAACATCGAACAATGGTAATATAGAACATATTCATTTCTCATATGTATATCTATTACTGTCATTTATTGTTGATAGAAAAACTTTGGAATTCTTATATTGATTTTTGTTATAAACGTCTAAAAGAAGATGAGTTAGTATTACTCAAGGATGAGGTAAATATGAGAAATCATAATAAAATGAATAAGATTAAAAATGTATTTATTTTAGCGTTTGTCAGTCTATTATCAAACATTAACAAAAGCCGAACAAAAATTTTTGTTACCTTCTGACCGATATTTACAATGGGTAAGTAATAGTTTATCTGATTTGATAATAGACAGTTGATGTTTATTTTTTTCTTTAAGGTGATGCTATTAGAAGAAAATAATTTAGTAGAAAAGGCAAATGAAGTTATTCGTCGAGCAACCAATGACAAACATAAAGATAATGTTTTATTATGGAATGAACGTCTACGTTTACTACTGATTAAAACTGAAACGATACCAGTCAATCTAGCAATTGTAAAAGAAGAATTTTTGTTATCAATGAAACATTTAAAGAATAAAGTAAATTTACATATGAATGATTTCTTTATCTATTTCAATGTTGTTATGTTTTTTAAATAGAATTCTAGTATTATTTGGGATACTGTATTAGACTATGCCAAAGCTCATAGCAAAGAATGGACCGAAGAGTTATATCAGGTTAGTTTAGTTCATTATCACCTGTAAAGAAACGTATGATGTGTATAATATTTGAATATTTAGTTATCACAATCAGGTTCAATGGATTTGTCTATTTCATTGCATACAAAATCGAGTTATTTGCAATGGATCAATCAAACAAAATCAATAAAACATGTTCGAAAATTGTTTGATAAGTTCGTATAACTTTTTTCATATTTGACTCCATATCTATTGTATTTATCATTTTTAGATTATCTACTCAAATGCCAGCATCGTTACAATTTTATCTTGATTACATTGAAATTGAACAGTCACAAAAAGTAGGTATACAACTCACTTGTCTTCACTAACTTAAAATTATTGTTTATTTAAAGATGCCAATTCAAAAAGATCGTTTAAGCAATGCCTTTGAACAAGCAATCATCTATTTTGGAAAAACGTCAGCTGGTAAATATTAATTGTACAAAATATTTTAATTTCTATTTAATTTTTTTCTTTTTCTAGATTTATGGTTGCGTTATATTGAATATTTGAAACGTCATCAAACTCTCGATTTTTTATCAATATCACGTGTTTACAATCGCGCACTTCACACCCTGGAATCGAATGAATTTACACATTTCAAAAATCATTCGACGGTTTCAAATTTGACTGCAGATAATCAAGACCTATAAAACATCTTATTTTGTTTTATTTTCTGTTTTTGTTAAATGTGTGATTCGTTTTTTATTGTTTATAAAAGACAATTAGTTTCATGGTCTGTTTGAAATCAGTCATTGTCGATCGAAAAGAAATAACGTACTTTAATTGTTCCGCTGAAGAAAAAAACAACCACTTTTGCTAACAGTTTTTAATGAGAGATTTTTCACTAAAAATTTGAAAAGATCTTCAAGCAAATGCAAGAAAAAAGAGATTTTTCAAGCTATCATTCATTATTTTTTCTATGTTTTAGATTCGTATCCTTTGATTTCTTTGTTATTATGAGTTCATCTGACCATCACTGTTGTTCACATGATCATGATCATTCTGCCACAGCATCAGATACATCATCAAATGATAAACCGATACTCAAAAAATCAACTAGTGTGACAGATCAAAATATTGACGATGAAACAAAAACTGTCTCACAACTATTTGATATAGCTTGGAAAAATCAAAATGATTTACAAGATTCTCATATTGATACAACATCAGACGACTATGCAACAAAACTGTCAGAAGAAATACGTCTATTAAAACTACTAGAAGAACGAATACAATCGCTTGAGTTATTTAGTACAAATGAACATTATAATGAAATAACAACGAATAATATTCGTTATTTTTTAATCTATGCATTTCTTGGATGGTTATATCAAACAAAACGTTCAAAACCATCGGCACGTATTACCAATGTTCAACAAGCATGCGATTATTATAGAAAATTTCTCATGATAACAAAACAGTATTCCTTACATGAACATCAAATACCCGAACCACTTTCAATCGATGAAGGTCAAATTGATTCAAATCTGTCAGGTGACGTATCGACAGGAAATCGGAATATGACAACAATGGCGCAAGATCGAGCATACAAAATACGTAGGTAAAATAAAATTATTAATAAATTAATTAATTTATTTCGAAAGATATCACTTATCAACTTGTTGATAGCGAATACAAAAGTACTGTTCAAATTTATAGATGATTATTTTTTTCTATTCCGTATAGCCATATGAAACGTCGAGAAGAAGAAGAGGCAATGTATACCTATGAGAAAGCAATGAAACATGATACCACAGATGATGAAGCAAAACGAAATTTTTATCTCAGTAAAGTTCATTGGTGGATAAATGTGGTGATGATATTCATTGTTTATATGGTACCTTTTCTATTTGAAATAATAAAAGTTCTTTTCCTCTGAATGTCATCATTTATACTTATTTAGAGGAACTAAAGCTTCTTCAACAACGTGCTGTGTTGACCAATGATGAGAATATTTTACATCATCCACAAAAATCTACTCATCCATTAAAACCTATAATTTTAACACGTGATCAATTACAATCAAAAGTATTTGGAGCAGGTTATCCAAGTATGTCGACAATGACAGTAGATGAATTTTATCAAAATTTAACTAAACAAGGACTCATGCCGAGTGAAGAAGAACAGAAAACAATAAAGAACGGTACGAACTTTTTATAACTATTGACAATATTTATCATTTTTTCTTATTTCAGCTCCTATGACTTTTCCAACAGCAAGCGACATGGAAAAAGAAGTAGTTGCTAAAGAAGAATATGTTGAGAGAGATGATTCAGATATGATTCGATATTTACGTTCAAAGGATGAATTTAAAGATGATCATTTGCGTGGTGAAGGAAATCGAAAAAATCGTTCATAGATAGTTGTCTGATATTTATTTCTATTTTTTCTGTATATAAACGAATACAAGAGATCTTTTTTGGTTAACGTAAGACGTTATATTTATTTTAATATTTTTTTAAACTAAAATTTTCCGAACAGTTATGCGTTAATTTTTTAGTCTGCTGCATTATACAGAACTCGATTTCACATAGAAAAAAGAGATTCGTAGAGTTTATTATTAATGGTTACGCTTACTTTAGATTTGTAACAATAAACATTATGTTATTTTATTCATTTTTCAAATCTTTAGTTGGAAAAGATGTTGTTGTTGAATTAAAAAATGATCTAAGTATAGGTAAGTTGAATGATAATTATTACTTATCTTTAATTTCTGTAAATATTTCTCTGTTTCTTCTAGCTGGTACTCTTCATTCTGTTGATCAATATTTAAATGTTAAATTAACAGAAGTTCAAGTATTAGATCCTGAAAAATATCCTCATATACAATCAGTTAAACATTGTTTTATACGTGGATCAGTTATACGTTATATACAATTGCCACCAGACGATGTTGATACACAATTATTGCAAGAAGCAGCTCGTAAAGAAGTAACTCAAGGAAGAAAAGAATAAGAACATACATGAATACATACAAAGTTGAGTCTTCTTCGTGTAATTGATGTATGTAAATATGTTCTTGTTTTCTTTTTTATTAGTTTGTTCAAACAAAAAATAAATGTTAAAGATAGATCTTGAAGACGCTAAACAAGTTAAAACTTTTTCTTCAGTTATGTTTTACTGGAAATGCGTTGAGGATTAGCGGAAAGTTTAAACCATTTTGAACTTGAACTTCATACATTTTTCCAGTTTATTTTAGCATTTAGATTAAATGGAAAATTTATTTAGTAGAACTGAATAGGCAAACCCTTTTTTTTGCTACTATTTGAGTTTCTTAAAAGAAAAGGAAAACAATATAGCAGCAGTGTGTTGGTTTAGTTCGAGATAATGCATTACAGTAATGTAATTAGTCTGTTGTGGATTTAGTTATTTATGTACGAAGTGAGACAATGAATGACTACACTATAACAAACATACCATGATGTTTTATTTTTTACCATTATAATTGTAATTCACCCTTCTATTTTGATTTACGAGTCAATTAGACAGAGTACTTGTCTTCGTACTTGAATATCTCACTTTTTTCTTGTATGACAACAGATGATGAAAAAATGTATACGAGATTGTTTATAATTTGAAAATTTAATTGAAACAAATTTATACAATCTTCTTCAAATTTGAGTAACTAAATATAAAGATACGATAATGAACGTATGACTAATGCTTATGTGAGACAAATGAAGATCGTTGCTGCTTTATCATGTTTATCGGTACTCAAATATTATTTATACGAACATAATTCGCCGATGTTAGGTAAAAAACTATTTAGTTTCTTTTAATCATTATAAAAGAAATATAATAACAATTAATTAGAAGATTATCGACGACAACTATCGCGAACATTAATGAAAATTATAGCAAACGAACATCATACTCATCGCAACTGAAGTAAGAAACATTGATAAAATTGTAATGAAATTCTTGAATAAAAGAGTAATAATAATGTTAGTGATGAGTTTTTAGCGACAATACGTAAATTTTGGGAAAAATATAATATTCGGAGAAGAGAAAATTTTTTATCACTAGAGTGTGTTTGTTTGGTGAAACAATTCAACGAATTTTTAGTGTTGAAGTGTGACGAAAACGCGAATAGCTATATCCAAATTTTACTTGATAATAACAATAGTATAACACTAGGGGCACACTAGAGCCTTAATGACGATTAAAATTAATCATGATTAACGATTTTGTAGTGTGACCACATCCTTTTTTAATCATGATTAACACCATTTTAATCACGATTAAATAAACAATGTGACCGCGCTAATCATGATTAAAGGCTGATTCTCATTAAGAACAGCAAATAAATACGGAAAGTGCTCTAAAGTTGGCTTATTTTTCCGTCAGTCAAGTGAACGATGAACACTGTTACTTTACTAAACGTTTATTAAACAAAGAAAAGTATTTACAGCAAAAAGAGAAAACAGAAAAGAACATGTGTCGAGCCCCGATATGCTACTATTATTTCTTCCGTTGGTGAATTGTTTCACAAAAGCTGAACAATCTGTTTGGCAATGTCAGAGAAACAAAGAGTTTTTTGAAATCGAGATTCAGGAATTCGACGATGATACTTTCAAGGAAAATTTTCGTGTGAGTACATAAGTATTTCAATATTTGTTGACAGAAGTCGGTATGGATACGACAAAGCAAAACAAAATTGCGTCCAGCAATATCAGCACCTAAACGATTAGCTATTGCATTATACGCAACGGCATCAACAACCGAGTATCGTACGATCGCTAATTTGTTTAGAGTATCCAAGCCTAGTATAGTTAGCATCATCGTGATTAAGACTGTAGTGTGACTCTAGTGTAAGTGGTTGATGTGATTGCGAACAATTGTATTTATCAGAGAAGGATAAGCCCAGTGCTTTTCAGTCCGGTAGAGACTAAGTCCGATTCAGTTCCAGTCTGCTCTTTTTTCGCTAAAAATTTTCAGTCCCAGTTCGCTAAGCTTTAAGTTCGATGTCAGTCCCAGGATAGATTATTTTCTATTTTTTCATCAGAAAAACATTGCTTCTTCACATGGCTATAGTAACAAAACACGAAAACAACAAAATTGTGAACGTTAAAAAACAAGAACAAGGACTTTTGTTTCCTTTTCTTATATGAAAATGAAAAGAAAGCCTAATTCATACGAGAAAAGTTACATTTGAGTAAAGTAAAACGTGAGAGGTTTTTTTCGTCATTTTTGACCGATGTGGTCGTATAAGAAAACCAGATTAAGAGAATACTCTCTCAACCTGAACCGACGTGGTGGGCATGCATAGTATCTTTGTTGCTAGCGTGCATAACATCGGATATAGAGAAGATTTGTTGAAAATTAAACTACTATCTGTATCTTCTTCTTTCAAATAACACAAAAGTTTCTCAGCAATATCATTGTTCAGTATTGCTATAAAAAGTTTTTTGTTTTTTTAGACAGACGAGATTTAGTGTAAATCAGTTAGCAAAAAAAATACAGCTCATCTTAACCGACAACGCGGTGATATCAAGAGATAAAAGAGTGAACAGATTTCACAACATTGTGAACGGTTCAGTCACAGTTCGTGTGAAAAAGCTTTTATCATTCCGGACTTGGACTTGCTCATCTCTGGTCCTTATCATGCAATTAAACATCAATACCAAAATTTAATGAAAATAATTTATTGAAGACCTTAAATATTGAACAACAGTGATTAATTATTTTTAAAAATTATTTTGCAAATTTTAATAATATTAAGCAGCGTTTAGACGATGTAAGAAATTTGTAAAACATATATGACACTTTTATGTTGTTGGCGTTTGCATATCTGTCTTCTTTTCGTAGTATCGCTTTGTGTTTTTTAAAAAAAGTTAAAGCTAAAGTTATTTGCAGTAATACCGCTCTTCCAGGTAAAACCAGTTTAGTTTTATATCTGGTGGTTAAAGTGCCTTGTGGGAGTTCATTTAAAGCGTTTGAATTTCCTATTTTTTGGTCACATTGAAATGTATTGCAAAAAAAGCGAGAATTTATCGAGAGGATCAGTTGGTAGATAATTATTTTTTGATATTTGTTGATATAATAGAAAATCGATGTTGACTCATAGGTGCTATTGAATTTGGTTGATTCATGTTTAATATTTCGAAATCTGTTTCATAATCGTCATCATTTTCACGTAACATTCTACGTAATTTTTCTTCTCTTAAGCATCGTGAATACTCGGAGTTCATTTGTGTTATTGAATCTAATATAAGCTTCCACCCAGTTATGAATAAAAATAATGCCATTAACACTTGTACAAGATCATCTAAGTGAGCAAATTTATTTAAAAATGTAACACGATCCCACAATAGTAATGGAAAAACCATTATGATACCGATAATAGAGTTGAGTGCATCAGCCATCAATGCCGATGATTTTATTTGTTTACTGATAATTATTTTGATAATCGATAAGACAGTAAATACAATAATATGCGTCGTAGAATAAATAAATACAATCACATCTGGTCGTACATTTTGTGCTAATATCATATTTTGTATGGCTCTTGATTCAATAGCTAAAAACGATCCGATAAATAAAGCTCCAATAACGCAGCAAGCCAATCGATCACGACGATGCATGTCATTTAATGATGTCGCAGACAAATGCCACGAAACAAATGCTATACATAATGAATCCATTAGAGTATCAACCGAATATGAAAAACCCACAAACGATTTTGAACGTATACAGTTAACAAATGCTGTGACACCGAGTATAATGTCAAATATAAATGATAGAATACAACAAAGATAGGCTATCCGGCGTAATCGATGAAATTTTAGGTATGTTAATGAATCAGTGCCTAATAAACCTCGTCCAGTATGAAGGATGCTAAATTGTCGAGATGCTTGTTTTATATTACCACTGCTAGATATTGATGCGTGCAGTCGATACTCATTCAGTGGTGTAAGCAAGCCGGGAGATGATGATGATAAAGATAAAGAAGGATTCTTTTCGGATTTTGATAGATTATCATTGGCGATTAACTTATTATCGCTATTATCTGTTATTGTTACCAGTGGCAGTGAAGGCACATTCGATATGGTGTTTGAAGCTGCGTTACCAACTGCGAGATTTGCCATACGTATGTGTAGTTTTAGTTCTTACTTGTTACTGATAGTTAAGAATACTTTTTTCAATAGATATGCAAATTGTTGTCACTGTTAGTCATAATTAAGTACTATTTATATTTATTGAAAATATAGTATTTTTTGTATCTTACGTGATCAATTAGAATCCAGGATCCAATCTACTCTGAGGTGAAGGGGGATATGGAAGAGAGTAGTAAATAAACAAATACGTTCAACTTAATAAAACTATTGACTATTATTCTGGAATGTTTGAACAGTCAATACTGCTTCTTCATGCAAATTTTATTTTAATCGAAGAGATAACTGAACCATGACGATCACTTTCATTTAGCAAAGGCATGTGAGTGCACACATAAGTACATACACACAAGCGTGTTTTAATATAACACTGACGTAAGTTCACAAAAAATGCACGAAGAGCAGACGATGTAGAACAAGATAGTATACTAAATCAATTTGCAATCACAATCTTAAATATTAATTAAAATTTCAAAATATATAATTATGAACTTGGTCGAATCTATATCAATCATCAATAAAATTTGAAGATATGTGTGGTAAGCTTTTCGAATATATACATATAATATATGTAACTACTCATGTCTTAAATACCGGCAACTAACCGTCGGTATACTGCCGTCTAAAAGAAAACACCAGTCTATATACCGGCGGTAAATCGTGCGGTATTTTCAAAAGGTCGCCATTAAAAAACGAATATCACTGTTAGTTTTTCAAGCTTTTTGTTTTATTTTTAGACTGGCTGACAGTCACGCATGGGTATCGTCCCAAGTCGTCGAATAATTAATTTTTTCCAGACTTATCGACAATATTGGGGGGAGATGAAAGATTAGTAGGGCGCCGACACTATAAAATGTCGACGAAGTAGGAAAATCAACTAGATGCCAACTACCCTTTGGATCTTCTTGAGTTTTTAACTAGAGACCCAACTGCTCTGCGAGAAGATTGGAAACCCGACCGAGCGAAACGTTTCTTATAAATGCTTTAAACACCATTTGAATCCCTTACATACGGTTGGAACATTGCAGTGCTCTAGTAGTAAACATTTTGATGCATTCTATAGGTAGTAATGTTTTAGACTATAAATGCTTGAAGCTATACAGAAGTATAAACTGCCAAGTAGCACATGATTACTTAATGAGTCACTGTACACTGTTCATACTGAATGTATATGAAGTGACACATGACAATGGATATGTACTTTTTGATCACCAAATGTCTTTCTATTAAAATGATCACCAAAAAATAACATTTTTGAGCACCAAATCAATTAAAGAAAAATATATATAAGAAGAATAATTACCAAATTAATTAGTGGACAGACAACAAAAAGATGAAAAGTTTAATGTTTAATATTTGCCAAAATTGTCGATAGATTTAAAAGACCATACAAAATATTCGTTCAAATATAATAAGTATAGAAAGTATCCTTTTTGTCATATCAGGCATAGGTCGCATTCGCGGCGAAATTAACAGCATGTGTGTATAAGATGCTAGCATTTGCTGTGACAGGATTTTCTGAAGTTTATAATTTCTTCGCTCCATCACTCAACGCCTGCATCAAAACTCAGCTTTCTTTTTGTTTTCCGCACTTCACAAACACCCTTGGCTTGTTGTATAATACTCACAGTCAATCACCCTGCTTCCCACTCCGCAGCAGTTCCAGGAAATTTTCACAACAAGAAGAACAATTTATACGTCTATATTATGGATTCACACATTATGTTTTTTATTTCGCTGCGAAGCGGCTTTATAAATTTTTTTTAACTTCGCGAAGTCGCTTCATCGGACGATTTAGCTGTGTGTAATACTTTTGTGAAACTCTCTCCAAGTCTTCGCAGAAGACGGAGTTTCAGTTATACACTCAAAAACAGGTGTTATCATGTTTTTTTTTTAATCTATTTAAAATCTGATACCACTTTCGGTCACAACCTCTTAAAATGGTGGTTATAACCTTTTAACTGTCGGTCACAACCTCGTAGTCGATTGACTTATCTTGATCAATATAGGGAATTTTACCTTTTGGTACCGAACGTACCACCTTGACAAGGTTTTCATTCTTGCTTTTGAATATTCTTTTTGTTGCCTGTCCACTAATTAATTTGGTATTAAATTGGTTGTTTTTCTTATATATATTTTCTTTAACTGATTTGGTGCTCAAAAGTATTATTTTTTGGTGATCATTTTGATAGAAAGAAATTTGATGATCAAAACACACTTTCCTCGATGACAATTAATTATCTCATAGAAAATTTATTGAAAATATGCTCAACTCCTGTGACTAATTGGTTAATAATTGAAACAAAAAAAATAACTTCAGATGTGCCATGGCTACTGTACCACTATGTACTTTGACGAATCAGTGAGAGAAAGTTAGAAATCTTTTTATTTTTTGTCGTTATTATGTACTCCTTTAACCATCAAAACAAAAAGATGAACAACTTTTACACGGTGTGGTGTACCGAGCAGAATCCTTTGCACCGATGTGTGGAGAATACCTCCCGCTTACCGCCAATATATCGAGCGGTTTCAGCTTATACCACGTTAAGATGGTATTTTTGAGAACCGCGATTTACCGGTGGTTAACTAAAAATATTAGACATGGGTATATCGATACATGGAAAGATAGCGTTTTGAGCACGGTTTTTAGCTTGAAATGAGTATGGATATGTCTGTTTGGGTATAATCCGTACTCAATAAATCTTTTGGTACGGTTTTAATTAAAAAGATTACTCTAATCAAGGATAACAAATCTATTTTCTTATTGCTTTATTTCTTTTTTTTCAAACAACATTACAATTCATTCTGGTTGAGATACATTTCGAGAACTTTTCCCTTAGTTTTAGTAGGAAGGATTGATAACTATGCCTATAATTTCTTCATAAATTTAAACAAATACGTTTGCAAACATTCAGTCAGTCAAACGATGCATTTTGACCATTACATGATGATGACACCGCTAGTTTACAAGTTCTGGAGAAAGAAGGATGTCCAAAAAATTCTTTTAGGCTCTTTTTCGATGAAAAATTGCTGATATTCAGCAAACTCGAGCTTTTGCCTCTAGATTGACTATATCTATATGTGTATGGGTATCATTTGTACAGAATGCCAGCTCGACGTCAAGTTTGAGGTCCTCAACTGTAACCGTAACCGAGTTATGCTATTTTTAAGTTTTCCTTAGTAAATTTGCATATTTCCTGTACCAGAGGGTAGTGGAGGGGATCGATTTTCAGTTTTTTTGAATAGGAATGAAAATCATCTTGTCTAGATATTGTTCAGAGAGTGCGTTCAGAAAGTGCGTTTTTTGTAGAAAAAAAAAAGAAAGTGACAATCGGGAAAAATTTTATTATTCCTAGAACTAATAATTCTCTATAATAGTTTAAAAAAATTGGAGGAAAGTTTATTTTTTCTAAATTTTTTTAATTTAAACGGTACAATGTTAGCGCAAACCATTTATCTATACAAAAATAACCAGTTATAAGATTTTGTAGTGCTCGAGTAGGAGTAAGTGGCTATATTTGTCAAGTAGCGTAAATAGGTATTGATGTCGAAAAGTGTAACTGATCTTGCATAGAAGTCAATGTTCGTATACTAAAATATGTTCAAAACAATATTTGTTTGAGATTTATTCTACCAATGAATTTTATGAACAAAAACGTTTACAATAGAGTTAAAAGAAGAGAGAGTATACAATTCAAACTGTATTTGTTGCAACTAAAACACATCGATCATGTTCATCTAAATTTGATAAACGTATTTTGTCATATTTTGAATAAATAACTTCATTATAAATTTGAAATCCTAATTTACGAAATGCTTTTGATGAATATAAACTTGTTGCTTCAGAAAATACAGCCTTGATTCCTACTTGTTTTGCTCGTTCTAAACTTGAATGAATTAATTTTTCCGTTATTCTTAATCCACGATAACTTTCATCAATTGTGACAACGATTATGTGTAATAAAAGATCAGTATCAAACGTTTGAAAAAGATCAACATTATCATGGACACATTTTAACACTTTCAGTACGTAACGTACTTTTTCTGATTTAAATTGTGATCCATCCCATAGATTTGTTTCATCATTTTTGGATTCAATGACGCTCAGAATGACAGCAATAACCTTTTGTGTGGCTGTATCAATAGCAACATACGAACATTTATCCTGGAGAGCTATTTTAATTGCCAGATTTGTAAATTCAATTGGTTCATCTGGTAATTCAAAACATAAACATTTATTTAATGGTTCATCACGAAAGAATGAACCAGAAATAAGGGCAAATACTTCATTTGAGTATGCTTCGTTCATTAGACATAAATCCATCTGTGGTATGGGAAATATTTTTGAATGAGGTGTACCAGGACATGATGAATCAGAACTTGTTGATGATGTTCGGTCATCGAACGTTAAGTGGGGCTTGTTAATATGTTTTAACACTAAATTATTGTACATGTCGGACGGACAGATAATCTTAAATTAGTAAACAAAAAGTCATTAATTTGTCAAATTCAACATGATGATACAATGAAATCTGAATAAATGTTTCATTCAATCTTTTATATTCCTATACTTTCCGAAGTAAATATTTTTAAGAAGTCTCCAATCGGTAATGCGTATTTCACTCAACCAAAATTATACTTATCTTCTATACTGTTCTCTGTTTATAAGAATATTCTCCATCTAATGCAAGAGTGGAGTTTAAATGCTCATTGTTGTTTTTCTTACATTCCGGAATATGAAGCAAAATAAGAATACTTCAATGTCATTGAACTCTTCTAATAAAAAAAAAAGGAAAAATATTTCCTTCATCTATGGATTAGTGTGAGAGAAAAGTAATCTGTAGCTGTCTGTTTACAAAGATCGACACGTCAAAGAATATATGGATACGCAATAGAAGAAAAACAAAGTTAACTCGTGCTAGAAAAAAAACAAGAATAAAAGAGAAAAATCTTTTGAGCAAAAATAAGATTAAAATTTTCTTAATGCTTCTCTTATTTTTGATTAAAACTGCGATATTCACTATCTCTATATATTAATAATTTACTCTAGTTTGGAGAAAGAAATAGGTCATTATTCTCATTAAGGGGAAACTCTCCCTCACAAAATTGACTGTATGATAGAAAAATCGATTCTAAGTTTTGTTACATGAACAGATAGTCTTAAATGTTCTCTTTCCAAATCTGTGTTGCTATATATCCTACAGAGATACTGTAGAGATATCTTACTCTCTTCCAACAGTAATGCGATCGTCTATTGATATCCTCTATTCTGCTTGTAAAGAATCAATTCTCATGGGAAATGTTCACCATTCGACTTGGACTTCATTTCTATACTGTTGGGAGTTGTTCAAACTCAATGACGCACTGAGTCAGATCAAAACTTCGAGTGACCCTATAATTTTGCAGAGAAAAAGTCTAGTATATGGCTTATTTCATAAAGCTAAAATTCCCCACTGTATCCTATCCGATCTGAGTCTATAACACATTTTTGGACATAACACATACTGAAATTAGTAAAAAATACATCGGTTATAAGATCTAACAACAACAATAACAACAATAGTGACAATGCATGAGTAATATGGTTCAACGAAACAAAATGTATTGAAAATGTTATTATTTGTGATAGGAAACGACAACAACATCAGCAGTTGATCAACTAATTCAGCGAAAATTAAAGATAGATTATCGAACACTATCATTGCCTGCAAGATGAAAGTAAAAAAAGAGTATGAGATAGGATTGATTAATGACGATAAAGTTCGTAATCCTGCTTATAAAATTAGTTTATATATGATTGCATGCCCGCAAAAACCTATGTGTTAGTAAAGTCAGTCGTGAGAAACTTATAACAACAGTGAGACACAGCGGTATTAACGTGATGGTATGAGAATTTATTTTATTATTATGAGATTTTAAACAAAAAATTGTTAAAATCAGGGAAAAAAGAATATTTTAACGCGACAATCTAAACACTTAGCTGACTGAAAATTAGATGAAAGAAAAAACGCTTAAAACATCCGGTATCGGCACCGACGCAACAGTAAAGTTGGTCAATCCAATAGTTTGGAAATTATGGTATAAATATACGTAAGAAAAGACATCCAATAGAAAGTAAACAATGCTGTGAAATCACAAAAAAATATTTTTCTTTTATTGTTTGTACTCCACTATCAATTCTCATGCTTATTTATACAGATAGGATGAAAAATTTCAATATACACATTGCTGAGAATCCTCAATATAAATCCAATTTGATCAAGCAAATATTCTTTATCAAAAGCCGAATGTCAATGTGAGATGTACATTAGAATCTGTTTATACTTTAGCTCATAAACAGTACAAGAAAGATTTCAACATAATAGATTCTAACTATTCGATAATAAATGAATACACAGTTGGATCAGTATTATTATCGATGAAAAGAATCGAATAAGAAGAAAAATAAACTTGTAAAAAATCAAAAAAGCTAGTACAAAAAAATAGAAAGCAGTCATATCTCAAACCAGTCAAAGATAAATACCGGACTCTGCATCCGCCACAAATGTTTTTACATCAAGACTTAAAAATTGTATTAGAATTACTTATAAAAATTTTCTTTAAGTAAAATTAGAGGATTTATCTTTAATTTTATGATTTCGTCTGTCAAATTTACCGATATATTTATGTTAATTTAAACAATTTTTGCATGCAATTAAAACTACTTGTTTGCTTGGTGAATATTTAGTAAAAAGACTTGAAAAAATTGGCAAGTGTTTTCATAATTACTTACTCACTTGCTGACCTTTTACAAATACTTCTTCAAGATTGCACTACTAGGCTCTATGACTACGAAGTATTTTGTGAAAGCATTTGCAGTTTCATGTAACAAGTAGTTGTCAAGTGAGACAAGTACTTACAAGTAAATTTACGTCTAGAAAAAAGGGAAGTATCAGCTTCATTAAGCAAACGAAGCATTTATCTCAAGCACATTCACTCAAAAGCTTTTCAATTTTAATTGTTGGTATTGTATGAATAATTTTTTGGTTTGAAACCATCGGTACATTTTTATATATAAGTTTTTGTTTAAAACGATTATGAAGAAGAATTTGATTTGGAAAGTTGACTGAGAAAAGTTTTTTGTTGAATACAATGGTGTAGATCGTAACTCTGTGTGATATCAACATACAAAATGACATACTGAACAAAGAAAAAATATATACTGAGTAGCATCTACCTCTTCGATCATTAAAAATACGATTTTTATCTCATCATCAATAGGTTCTGTCCTATTGTTCTGGGAAGTCAAATTCAAAAAAGAATTTTATTTTCTTGTAGGAAAAAGAAAAACATAGAATATTCTCAATTCGGTTGAAGTGGAAAACCGTTCTGTGTATCACTATTGATTATGAAATGTTAATTTATTAACATTTGATTTAGATATCTATTTAGCTTTGCATAAATACTGGAGCATACTGTTGTCATTTCTCTGGATACGATGTAATTCTGAATGACTTATGTTTGTTTCAAAGATAAGGTTAATAACTGTAACTTTCAAAATCTAGTAAAAACTGGTTAATGAACATTTTTTTCTCTTCTTCTTTCTTCAGTTTTTATATGAATTCCTTCTGTTCTACATTTTTAGTTTTTCTTCAAATTTACAGAAAAATGAGAGAAGATATAAATACATTCAGATATATATATGTGTTTGTGTATGTATGTGTGTGTATGTTTGTGTGGATTTGAATTTTTCATGGCGTTTTCCAGTTTGATTTATTTAGTGAATATTACTGATATTTGACATCATCGGTTTTGTTCTATTCTCATTAGAAGTACGAATGATTATATTGTGCAAAATAAAAAATATAATTGTAGTATGTACACATATTTTGATAATCAGAACTCTGAAACAATCGATTGTTCAAACAGTAGATATTTCCAGACAGTAATCGGACGTAAATATCTACATTTTTCAAAGTTTATAAACAGATTTTTGCTGTTAGATAATATCTGTTGTATGGCTCTTTTTCTAGGTCTTTCGCATAGATCGGATCCACAAAAAATATATTACTTACGAATACGTAAACGTAATCTTGAACAATATTGATATATTTAAAGATGATTTTACAATAAAATGTAAATTTTGAAGAAAGCATATAGCTAACTAAATAACGGCTTGTATTTTTTATTGAGCACAGTTAAAGATCAGGAATTTTACTCAACTGTACGACTGATTAAAAAAAATAATTTTCTCGGTATATTTCTATGGTTATTAGATAAATGTAATTTTAGCATGTATACACATAAGATTTTAAACTACATAGTTTTTAGCGTTGTTACTCTATTACTTCTGTGTGTTTTTTTGTTTTAGTTAAGAATCAAATTGACAAAGCTAAAAATGATTATTACAAATGCTAATACTGTTAACGTTCCGTTGATTCAAAGTATGCACATAATGACGTCTTTATAATGTCTTATTTTTTTCTTTATTTATAGCCAGTTGCATGAAAACTGAATTTGATTCTACTTATCCATCAAGTTTAAATGGTATTATCACATCCCAAGATTTTTACAAGTCAATAACGCATATTAATCGTGTATTGTTGCCTCCGACTCTATTCCGTGCTGCATTATATTTTATACCATTATGGATGATTGTCGGATTTTTACTCTTTGCAATTACCGGAGTACGAGCCGCTGTTAAACACGAGTCAGGATTTCCAACCATCGTTGTTGTCGGATTTGTGATGTGGTATCATCTTTAACTTTTTTTGTCTTCCGAACAAGTCTTCCTCTTTTCCTTCATTAAGGGGCACGGGTATTGTATTGACGGGTTTTGGTTGTGTATTAATCCAAAGCCAACGTCTACAACAACTTCGAAAAGCCGTTGCATGCGAATCAGCTAAATATTCATCGTCGGAAAAACCGTGTACTTGGCGACTTGATACAATACCAGGGTGGAGAACAAGACATCTCTCATATACTGTAAGTACACCAACTGGTCTTTGATGGGGATGGAGTTAATTCATCTACGGAAATAGACCTATTCATACACAGAGAGAACTTCTATAGAGTATTCGCTATAACTAATGTTGTTATTCCTTCACTCTCTCTATTCTCACATAATGCTTCATCACTCTATTTTCTTCTTCTTTTATATCTAGTTAAAGATTGATATTGAATCGAACGTTATTCCAACTTACGTCGTTTATCAAAATGTTTATCCACTCTCAAACTATTCAGATACTCCTCCTGCTTATCAACAATATGACCAGTATGGTACAGATGCGGCACAATCTGTGCTATATTATAATAATAGTAAACCACAAAATAAGCAAGAAGTTGAGCAACAACAGACTGTTACTTATTGTTCGCAGTGCGACGTAGCACGTAAAAATTCTAGTGCAAAATTTTGTACATCATGCGGACAACTATTCAAATATTGAGCATGTTCACTTTATTCCTTGAAATTAGTTTCATTTTTATGCATTTTGCGACGTGAACTTTTCGTATTAAAAACTTGTGCAAAGTAGTGTTGGATGCTAGATGATCGTTATTCTAAACTAATTGTGATGATATCCAGGAGGGAGTTTTATAAAAATTCACACTTAACTTTCCGTTTTGTACACTTACATATTAATGGTATACACTAAAGTCTGACTTAAGTCTAGACTTAGTTAAGTCGAGCACTTAAGAATTTTTATGAAACACCCTCCAGTTACATAAAAGTTCAAAGAAACAAAAAAGTACCATTATCTTTAGAGACTGAGAGATAAATTCTCTTAAAATGGGTTCTACTGGAATGAGATCAATATTTAATTCTTAAACATGTTCTTTACTGGCATTGAAATATACTGGCCATTAGCCAGATCCTCGATCTGACTCAATAAACTGCTAGAAATTGTGCAGATTAGAGAGTCTTATTGTCTAAACCCGTTTGTTATGAAACAATTGTTCATCAATTTTTAAACATCGATATTTAAAAAATAATATTTATATAATAAATCGATAAACCACACACAGCATCGACTAAAAGTTGATTTTAAGAATATATATGAGACAAGAATTTCGTTTTTTTTCTGATTTTTAAAGGTATCGAGTTGACAATCCTGACATAGTTACCCATCCTCTCTTTTTTACTACTTTTTCTGGATCTCTCATACGAAACAATTATATACCTATATTTCTTTGCGCAACAAGTTGATTGTAGCGCTGTGGAAAAAAAAAGTCTACCACAGCTATATGGATAAAATTACGGTTGTAAAACTCCCTACATTTCTGTTTCTTCAAGCAAACACGAAACAACGCTGATCAAAAAAAATTAATTAAGAGAAGAGAAGTCTATCATGGTAACAAAACAAAGGGCGGGAACTTAATATAATTTTCTGTTAGACGACACTAGGTTTAAAAGCTAGTCGTGTGGCAGTATAATCATAATGAACTTACGTTGATACTAACGAATTATGCGCAGCTTTTTCGCCTAGTGTAACCAAATTTCGTTTTATTCAGAATAAATGAATACCACTTAATTTATTTCAAAATTTCTAACACTAGGTTCCTATTCACTAGCTATTATATTTTCAGGTGTATTTGCTTTACAAAGCTGTAGACATCCTTTCATACTATATATTTATTTTCTGAAAATAAATAGCTTCTAGTATGCTAATCCACAACTCCTTTCATATTTGTTTAGCTACTGCGTTATTTTTAGAGAGTATTTTAAAGACATTTAGAAGTGAATACTGTTTATGCTTCATCTGCGGTGAAGTAGACTACTTCATCTCTTTTTTATTTGATTTTTGCTTTCTCAAATAATCACAACGTATTTTATCGTACGTTAGTTATCATTTGTGCTTACTGTATGATCATGTTGCATTATTGATACTCTAAAAAGATTTAACAAAATTTTCAGATTCTGATCAGATTTTACTGATGAATTAAGTGTATAAATATGATTGTTTATTTACTCATATTGATAGAAAATACATAGATATGTTTGCATTCAACAAATATTATGGACGACAAAGCATTTCATCTGTAAGTATAAATCTTATATACTGAAGCATTCGAGTTTATGTTTTTCTGGTTAGTGATTGAGTTTCAATAAAAAAATTTGCATATAATATTCGAGTTATGAGTTACGTTTGTTACGTAGTTCATCAGCTAAGTACTAAAACGATCGTTTCAAAGTTATTAATTTAGTATGACCTTATTTGTTCTGACGCTCCCGCAGTAGATGGAAATACACTGCCGCTATTTGATATTAGATGTTGATGGATAAACTGTAACCCATTGTTTGATGTCAAATACTGCTTTGTTTCTAGTTTACCGATTCATCATCTATCTCTCATTTTTCAACATCATCTGATAACGATAACTATCATTCAAACATCCTTAATGATAAAAAACTGTCATTGGATTCTAAAGAAGTAAAAGAAGGGCAAAATGAATCAACTTCATCATCACCTTCATTGATATCACGTCTAGTATTACCATTACATAATAAACGATGGAAAAGACGAAATAAGAAATATGGAAAAGTAAATCAGCAGCATACATTGTTGTCAATACAATCGACAGGGATGGACACAGATGAGGTAACACATGAATAATGTCGTTTCATTTTGTTTATCGAACTTTTTTTTGTTTAGATAGATAATTTTTCTGTTGATTTGCATTATAAAAATGCTTTATCTTCTTACAAATTACAATTATCAAAGTACCTCGGTGTTTCATTTCACTTCTAAACATTTAAAAGTTTTGTTTTGTCCTCTTTTTATAGGATAAATGGTAATCGAAAACTAGAAGCTGATTTGAATTCATTCATTGCTTGTACAATAGCCGTATTAGGAGAATACGATGATGCTATCGGATGGTTTATCAAATATTTAAGATTAACAACAGAAATGCAGAATAAAGTAAGAGAAACTTTTATAACGTTGATATATTTCGTTCGAATTTTGTATAACTTTTGGATCATCAAAATAATCATTCCAAAAATGACAATTGTTCCTTGTTTTTAGTATGACAAATCAATGGCCTATTATTATTTGGGTCTTATGTATCATTACAAAGCAAAATTCATGCTTAGGAATTCTTTCAAACTAAATAATGAAATAAGAAGTCTTCTACAAGTTTCATTACTATACTACGGGTATGTGTTCATCATTATTCTCCAGTTTTGTTCCTGAACATAGGCGACGTCATCTTGGTTTCTCTCTTTGTAGCTATTCTTTCATTTGCTTCCATCAGTACAACACGATTTTTTATAATATTTAGACAAAATTCGGACCTTGCAAAAGAATTAAAAGATCAAATTGGAGAAGCTCGTGCTTATGGAAATATTGGAAACATTTACTGTTTATTAGAAAATCATTCAGCATCAATTAACTATTTTACGAAAGTAAATAAAATATAAATTTTCTTTTATGTAAAATAACTATTTCTTTATCTATTTTCTTCAAGCGTTTAGAAATAGCCAAACGGTGTCATGATAAAGAAGGAGAACGTCGAGCACATGGAAATTTAGGAAATGCTTATTTGAAATTGAACAATTTTGAAAAAGCATTAATTCATTATAGGTTCGTTTTTGTTTTGATTAGAAAGAATAGACTTCTTTATTGAATTTGTTTTTAGAGAAGCAATGGATATTGATATTGTACCGTTTACAGAAACTGTATATACAGGTCCCATTTATTCATTGAAACAAGATTATGATCGATCAATATATTGTCATCAATTTCTTTGTCGAATGGAAGAGACATCTTTTAGAAATCAGCGTTTCCAAATAACAAAGAGCGATAGACTCTCAATGTTAGTACGTATGCAGAGTAATGTTTCTAATAAAATAAATAAACAAAAAGATGAACAAACGAGTCAACCATTTTTGGATCAATTAATGAAATGTCAGGTAACTATATTTTAGTAACAGTAAAAATCACTTTGGCGAACGGTTTTGCTAATACAAAATACTTTAAAACGAGTAGTTCACTTTCTCTTATTCTCTAAACTATAGTTAGTCCTTATTGTAGCTGATTCCTTCTAATGACGTCTTTGAAATTGCCTGTTGACGTATTTATTCATCGGCTTATATTTTTCTTTTTTTTCTTAAGAAATCAAGATATGAAGATCAACGCGCTGTTCTACCACCATTACGAACAGACAATGATTGTTTTCCGAATAAAAAATTCATTTCAAAAACAGAAAATAACGATGATCTTTTTTCGTTATTAGAGCGTGCTCAATCGAGACGTATAAATGATCAACGTTCATATTTACCATCATTTGATTTAAAATAAGACTACTTATCTAATAATAAATACATACAAAACGAACTTTAATTTAATTAAGATTAATATACTGTTTTGGATGAAAACTACTTGTGTGTGTGTGTACCTTTTCAACTGCGCTTTTGATTTATTGTGTATAACAATTTCCATTTCAATTAATTTATTTTTCACTTCTTGCAGTATTCTAAAAATGTGTATGTATAATGTTTTATTTATTTTTTTATACGAAGATCTATCTATAAATTGCTCTTTTACATTGTATCAGAAGGTGTAATAAATATTCTGAAACATATTGTCCCTTCTCTCTCTCTTTCTCTGATTCGATTAAATTTAACTCATGTGTAGAATTGAAGCATCACTTGTACTCTTCTAGTAAATCTCGAATAGCTTGATGCACGTTGTAGAAGAGCAGATCTTGTTCTGTTAGCGAGAACATCTTACATACTTTCGAATTTTGGAAGAAAGAATTTTGTATAGTCTTAACGACTGCTTTTTTTCCCAGTACAATTTGATTCAGATTATTCAGATCATGCTTTGTACCTTATCAACGCTTATCTTTTTCGGCTTTGTCGAAGGTAATTTTTTTTCTTGTTAGACTTATTTTTATTCGTTAAACGAATATTAACGATAGACAGACAAAAAAAAACCCGCTAATATGTGTATAAAAAGACTAGGTAAATTGAAACGGTAAAAACGGAACTATTTTAACATTTCTAAAATGCCAAGCAAAACGGTAAAAAAAAACTATAACAAAACTAGAACTAATAAATAAAATGTCAAGTTCAAGTGAATGATGATAGTTGTTGTTTATTGAACTGCGTTTTGTATCATTTTCGCTTGAAAAATTAATTGACGTCTATCTTTGTTATTTTTCAATCCATCTTGAACAAAATTTTCACAAAATGTGCGTATTTCCTGTAAATAGTAGAAAAAATTATAGAACATAAATCGTATGAACTAAATCAACAAATAACTTACATCATTATCATCATCACATTCTGGAATTGTTGAATCTGCTTTTTTCGCTCCTTTTTGAACATTTTCTCTTCCACCACAATTTGTATTCAACCATTGTGTCAATTTAGGTTCGGTATTACTTCTATCTCGAACATCACCAAGTGCTCCATCAGCTCGTCCACCTGTAAATAAAAATAGATGAATATTTGACGTTATTATTCGGCTTCATTTGATTTAAACTCACCATAATGAACTGGAACGTTGATTCTGCAATAGTCTTTCTCACAACAAGCTTGTACACGACCGGATGCAGAACATTCATAATTTGGTACTTCACGTCGAGGAGACGGTACAACTGAATAAACTTTTCCATTGGCATATTGGAATGAAAACTGTAAATCGACAAAATCATGTAATAAAATATAATCGCAAGCTGGATTCAAATAGATATAATCACCATGTAAATCAATACCATGACCACTTGAAGTTATGACAGCTACTCGTTCTGGTGTTAATGATGGATTACGCTGAAATAAACGTTTGCCAATAGCTTTGATGAATTTTCTGTATGAACGAATAGTTTCACGGCGTGATGCAAAGAATTCGGATATAACGGCACTAACGGTAACATTCATGCGTTTTCGATTTGATAGTAAACTTAATACACTCGCAACGGATATTGGTAAACTATTATATGTTGCTGGACTAGTACCATACGGTAATAATACTTCAAATTGTGTTTCATTTATCATCAACTAAAGTTTTAAAATAGTTACACTTGGTTAGTTACACTGTCACAAATTAAGAAGAGTCGGATGGTAGTTTTAGACTTACTTTTGGTATATGTCGAATAGCATTTCTTAAACGATTTCTAAATTGTTCACGTCTTTGGCTTATACCTCTTGATAATTTCACTACATTACTGGTAAGCAATTTGGATGAATCGCTAAGTCGTTTAAACATTTTAGTTGATTCAGTATCCATTGCTAGAACAGAGAAAGAGTTGTGCATGGATTATCCTACATTTTTTTATTAGTACGGCCGATCCAATCGTGGCGGAATCACGTTTCTTCATTTTAAATTTGATTTTTCTCGGTCATTTTAAAAGACGAAGAGTCAGAATTTTTTTCTACATGTGTACGACCATGTACTCTACAATACGATGATGCTATCGGATGGTTTATCAAATATTTAAGATTAACAACAGAAATGCAGAATAAAGCAGAATAAAATATTCAGTTTGATTGCACAGCTTCGATTTTATTACATCTGGTAAATTCAGGACAACTTAAAAAGACAAAAAATGAGAAAAGAAAGACGATGTTTTTTCGTAAAAACAAACTTGGTCGATGATGTGCGATTCCGCCACGCTGTTTCATTTTAACAAAAAATATTTGAGTCAAAACAAATCAGTGCATTAGATAGAGCGCGAAAAACTGTTATTAGGAAGGTGACTTGATCTTCTTCAAAGATCACAAGTGTGACAAAAATAAAACTGCGGAGAAATTTCGTGGCAGAATCACGTGTTCAAAATACCACGTTTACACATTCAGATGTCTCAGTCATCTGAGCACAGAAATTAATTTCTTTTACGAGAAAAATAAGTTTATCTGTTCTACTTTTGACCCGAGTCACAAATGGAACACAGCAACAACCAACTTTTGTCCCGAATAAAAATTAAAAAACACAGCGATGCGCTGTTATTTTACGGTTCAAGATGCCATTTGTTTAGAAGTCTTTTTCTCTAAAAAAATGAACCCGAAACGACGATCGGAGAATGCGCTTTTATACATTATTGACTATCCTCTACAACATGGTAGTGTTACTTTCAGCCGCATTTGCACTCAACTTTGACATAAAAGTCTACCATTACGTGGACTGACCGAGTATTACCTGAGTTCATGGCCGCTGAATCAATATCAGCAATCAATTGTCGAAACCATTTCATATCGTCACCTTTTGTTGACTCATCAATTTGTTTAAATATTGCTTTCCATCGATCATTTGTTCGTTGAACAATTCCTTGAAATCCTTGTAACAGATTTTGAATTGTCTGTTCAACTCGTTTATCAATTTGTGCTTGATCTTCTACAGGCATTGTTCGATTTAATATACCTTCTAAACGTGCGGATAATCTTTCAATTAATTTATTACGTCCTTGATTAAATCTCGTTGATAAATCGAATAAACGTTGACTTGTGTTAGATGATACCACCATTTTTAGCAAACGTTCCATACGTTCTTGATGACGTTCTGATATTGCTTGTTGAGCATTATTACTAAAATCTCTGTATGTGGGATATTTTGTAAAAAATTCTGTTAATCCAATAGTTTCGCTGAAAGAAGAATGAAAAACGTAAATAAAAGATTAGTGAATTATCAAAATGAACTGACCTTAATCGTCGTAATACACTTTTTTCCGGTTCTTTACTCCAATTTTGTACAATTTGTTTAACAGCAGCATAATCTACTTGAAATATATCACGAAGTGATTCACGTAGACCTTTTACCAATTGTACCGCGTTACTGGTTTTAACACCTTTAAATTCTTGAACCAAATATGATCGTGTCTGATTCTAAAATACAAATAACAAAAATATGAAGAAGGATTTTTGTGTTTTAAGCCAAATACTCACACGTAATTCTTTTGCTGTTGTAGGATTTCTAATACCTTTCGAATGGAAAAAGTACAACATTCCCACTTTATGGGCATAATCTCGATCTAAACTCAAATCGGTGGTCAATGTTTTACTACCATCAATACTATGTCCAATTTCATTAATATAATGTGTTTCATCCCATTTTTTTGCACTCAATTGTATAAAATTTTTATTTTCATTGTTATATAATCGTAGTATATAACTTTCGGGAAATGATATATCATCAAAATGTGTTTTCCAATGTTGTGTATTATACAATGATAATGATTTTTCACCCAATTCTAAATTAAAACGTTTTTTAATTATATCTAAACCTTTTCCATGATGTGCGCCAAATTTTTCTGTTGCTTGTGATAAACGCACGACAACTGCTGGATCAACAACTATTTCGAATAATGGAATATTGGCTATTTTTGTTTGTGGTTCTTGATCAATATCCAAATCAGGTATATTACGACTACGTAAATTGGGTAAATAGCGTCTTAGTGTCTTTCTATCAAGTGTTACTGTTAATAGATTACGTTGTTGTGGTTGTGTTTGTTGTAACTGAATCGTTGTTGCATTATCCCATGTTAATTTCAAATTGATATTTTTTGGTAAGAATTTTACTTCTATTTCCTGATTACTCACTCTTTTTCCTTCAACACGATAAACTTCTTTGCCTTTTTGTTTAACAGTGATTGTTGTCCATTTTTGTGGTTGACGTTGTAATTTCCATGTATTGACAAACGTGTATAATGTCACATCAACCTGATTTGTTCCTGTGTTGACTGCTGATTCAAATCCTACACGTTCATCGTCATATTTATTCAAATCAACGTAAGCATTTCTAATATGTTTAGGTCCATCAATATTAATTGTTAATTTTGTACGTTCACCATTACAATTGACATTCAATACATTATCGGCTGGTTTTTCTACAGCGCATGTATACGTTTTCTCAGCATTTTTATCGTTTGCATTAAATGAATATTTTAATGTACCGCTGTAGGATGTTCTGGTTTTGCTTGTTTCATCATATTTGATTGATATTGGATCATTACGTGGTAATTTACCTGTCACTGTGATGCCCATTGTTTTTGAATCTGTTCGTGGTTGAAGAGATAAATTCAATTCAATTGAATCTTCTTTTAATCGGTTTAAATCGAACACTATTGTATGTGGACCGAGATTTGGATCATGTTTAAGATCTAAGTCGAATGTACCATCATAGTTGACAACTTGAACATTGGCTAATTTTGGATCATCAGGAAGCATCAATCGTTTACGAAAAAGTTGTGCTAACTGACTATTTGTTTTTACATCAAATGTTGACTTTCGACAAATACCATAGACAACTTTTGATGGATTGGATAAACAACTGGTCGATTTACTAGACCAATCGATTTGTTTTACACCTTTTAAGAGAGCATGGAGATTAGTTTGAAAACTTGGCATAAAAATTATTATATCACGTACCTTTACGATCTAAAGAGAAGCTCAACGTTCGTTGTTCACTACCCTCACGTTTGTCGGCGATATCCGATTTATAATCAAGTTTTAAATTTGCCACTTTCTCACCGGTTTTATCATCATTGAAATATGTTTTGAATGATAACGCATTCCATTTTCCATCATCTTTTGTTCCTGAACCGTCATAATGAAACTCTGATTTACTAATTAAAAGTTTAGCGTCCACTTTTGTTTTCGATGTGAAGTCGTCTGTTTTCAATTGTCCAGTATGAGTATGATCAACGGTGATGGAGATGGCTTCCGGAACATTCATATTCCATTTTACCGATGATTTTCCCCAGCTGATATCAAAATTACCCTTTTTACCTCTTTGATCATTTGTCGTTTTAACAACAGCGTCACCCGAATAACAGTAGCCTTTACCTTTGTTATTACCACCGCATGTTTTAGCTGTGACATCAAGATCAATTGTTTGTTGCATATCTGTTCGTTGAATATGACCAATTAATTCATTATCATCGAATGTCGCACTTATGTTGTATTTGAAAAACGGTCTATTGGTATTGTTAGGCGTTCTAACTTCACCTTTAATACTAATTTCATGGTGTTTATATAGGGCATTCACTGATTTTTCAAATATTTGACCGAAATAACGACCATTTACTTTTGATGTTAACTGACTAATACCGGTTGTTGAGCATTGTGCAGAAATCAAGGCGGTTACCGATGCATCGTCACCCAAACTAGCTGAACTCAGAATATTGAATGCTGATGCCAATGAACCACTTGAATCCCAATCAAAACTAAATGATCGACCACGCTAAACAGAAATTAACGAAAAACAAGTCAGGTTTTGAGCATATCAGCTCATTTTTATTTTTTTCATGCACCTATTTTTAACTGATGCTATATGTACGCAGTCATACCGTATTTGTTTAATATCTCTTAGATCTATACAATTTACCTGTAAGGCCAATTCAACTGAAAATTTGCCATCGATACTTCTGTTTGTCTGAAATATAGCTGGTATATCATATTTTAATTTTAACGCTGCTTTATTCGTTAACGGTGTACCCAATTCTAAATGTACTCCAAATTCCTTTGGTAATCTCGATTTTCCTAAACGGTTTTCTTTATCGATTGTCAATTCACCAATCACCGTTAGACCATTTGATTTTGTTAACATCGGCGATTCAATCGAGAAGGCAGCGCGTTTTGTTTTTTTTGATAATTCATATCCAATATCATGCGAAAATAAAAGATCAGCATTTCGTCTTAATTCACCACATGTTCTCACAGTTTTCCATCGTTGCAATCCAAATCCCAAACGTAGTACATAATCATCGTCATTTCGTTGACAGGTGACGAGACTGTCAGCTGTAACATACGGTGGTCTATCTTCTTCTCTTGTTACACCAATGTCTAAATTATGTGAAAATAATGGTTGAGCATTTGTTTTTGATGTTACTCGAGTTATTCCTCCTCGTGCAGTTCGTTCAACTACAATATCATTCGATATTAATGATACACGTTGTAATGGTAATAATAACTCAGCATGTGATTTAGTAAATTGTCGAGATGAATCAAAATTAATATCAACATTTAAATCAATTTCTTTCAATGTATTATTCACTTTCCATGCAATGGATTTTTCAATATTAATAATTTCTTTTGATAATTGCAGTATACCACTGACATCGAGATATTGGAAACCACTTGTTCGTTTTGATGCTAATGTTAAATTGAAATCGACTCCTCTCGATCCGCTCGTCAACTCACGACGGTGACGTTGTTTCATAGATTGTTGTTGAGGACCACTTTTACGTATTTCAAAATCTAATTGTATATTATCTTTGTCCCAATTTGTATCAATATCTGAATGAACTCTTAACGATTTTGCTCGTGTACATATGGAAAATGTGTCTTTCGTTGTTATTTGACCTGTTTTTGAATTCCAATGGATGTTTGCTGAACCTGTACCGTTGTATAAATGATCCATTGTTACTTTATTCACTTTACTAGTGTAAGTCAGTTCAGCATCGCGTTGTGTTCGTTTATTGACATATTTAAATGTGTAATCTAATTCATTCAAATATTGCCAATTAAATTGAGATAACACATCTACATCAACGGGACGGGGTGTATTGGGAAACAATTTGTTTGTAGCAATTGCCACATGAATTTTATTATTAATTTCGAACGTGGGTGCCTGCATAATATCACCTTTTTTTGCTGGCTGGTCACTTTTTTTATGATGATGATCTAGTAAGAGGCCTAATACTTGTGATTTTGTTTTCAATTCGACTTTCAAATCGGCTTGAGGTGATACTAAACGTCGATCTTGACTGGATGGACGAACAGAACGTCGAACATAATCAAATTCTATATGTTCTTGAACAGATGGTTGACGTGTGACTAAGTCTAAATCTAATGTACTATGAATGATAAAATTTCGATGGTCCAATGCACGTTTTATTTGACAATCAAAATCGTACACTTTCACAGGTTGATCTGATTGTGGTGATCTAATTGTTAGATGTGATTGTATATCATGTTCACGTTGTGCTTCGCCTTGTTTTGGTTTTTTACGACTATAAACAAAATCGTAGCCAGATATTTTACCAGTTTTTAATTTAACTGTACGTTTTAGCTCAATTTTTGTTGTACTTGAATCATTTTGTAAATGGACTTTTCCATCATAACTAATGTCAGGCAAATTGAAACCACCACTTAAATGAAATAATTTCGAATTGGTTTTATAAAAATCACCATCAACTAAAAGCAAAAATCACTTATTAAATAACATCAAATACGATTCCTAAAATACTTACAATGAATATTGAATGTTTTTTTTTGATCAGGTGTACCAAGTTTAACATCAACTTTAATTTCTCGTGTGTTCGATGAACTTAAATCCGTTGTTAACGTTAATATTTCTTTTTTACTTTGATTATCTGTTAATTTCACATCCAATTTTAATTGATCATTGCCAGTTGTCAACGTTCCACTAGCACCCATGACTTCTTTGTTTTTGTCATCGTACACTTTTCCATCGAATTGATTAGCATTCTGTGTTCCTAAAACAGATGGATATGAGTGTAATTTCTTTTTACTATTAAATATTTTCTATTCATACCTTTGACATTAAATGATTTCATTCCTGTTAAAACTTCAATATCAAAATTATTGCCAGTTTTTGTTGCTTTAACACCGAGACCAGGATATGTCGTAGCACCCAATTTTTCCAAACCAACTTCATATTGTGGACTGTTATTTTCATTTACACGCCATGCTGCTCGCCATGCTTTTATCGATGGATCTTTACGAATTTGAATCTTTAACAGAAGATAGATTTAGAGGCCGTTTTTAAAATGTAACTAATATATACCTGAAGTGGATAAACAACACGTCCGAGTTTTATTGATCTGAATGGATTCAATTTCAAACAAATATTTGCTCCAACAACACGATAGACACTACTAGGTAAACAGGATGGATCAAGTGCCGCTGCTGGCGGATTAACAAGTCGTTTTAGACCTTTCGATGTACGAATGGCATAGTCAAAACTAAAAGATAAGATATAATACAATTAATGAGATAAAATCACAAAATAAACTTACTCCGTTGAAAGAAGTGTTGACTCTGTATTAAGAAGATTAAATTCTCGTGATCGACCATTTTTTGTTCCTTCGTATCGATATTCGAATGGTACACTTGATAAACCAGCATAATTCATTGTTTCACCGACTCTAGACCATGGTGCAGCTACTTCACGTTGACATGTTAACGAAAAACTCAATCTAAAATTAAAAGAAACTGTTTACACTAAAATTCATTAAAAATATGATAAACTAACTTACGCTCCAGTATTCTTGAGTGAAAACTTGCCAACATTAGTTGCATCACGAGTATTTTCTAAACCATATGACAAATCACCGAGAAATCCAACTTGACATGATTTATGAAGTGTTAGACCATTTGATGCACCAATGGCTGCACCAACTTCTAACGGTATTCGAAACAGAGGTTTTTTATCCGCTATATCTTTCATGCTGTTCATCAATTGATTTCTTATAAATGTTCGTAAATTTGTTTTCAATACATCTTGAACTTTATCTGTAATATCTTTGACACGTAGATCCGCACCAAAAAATTTCAAATACAAATGAACAGACGGATCAGGATCTTCCTCTTGATCACGTTTCTACGAAAAAATACCAATTAATATCAAATTTGATATGACTTAAAGTAATATATCGATACCTCTTGTAATCTTTTCAAGGGAGATGGTAAAGTATTTTTTACTTTTTCTTTTTCTTCCGGAGTTGTATTATTTGCCAATGGATCTAATCTTATTAAATACTCAGCTAAATTCCAATCAAGATTTTCAATGATGACAGCAAAATCGATCCATGTTACACGGGACGTGTCAACTTTGATCCCATCGAAACAAATTTTTGCTGATAGAAATGCTGGTGTTGCACGATCATTTTCAAATATTGCTTGTAAATCAATTTTAGCTATAAACTTACGTCCAACAGGTAAACTAAGTTTTACCTCACGTGATGTAAACGTGCCAATTTGTGAATATTGATCACGTGGTGCAGTTGCACGAAGACGAGCGGCAATACCACGTAATGGACAAAGACGATCGGTTGCCGAATATTTTAATTTTGACCAGATGAAACCGTTCACCTATTTTAAAGTAGTTCATGTTGATAAAAAAGCTTATACAATTAATAAAATATTTTGTAAATACCTGATTTAATTTTTCTTTGAGTAAATCACCAATTGCATCTTCGAGTTTATCGGCAGTATCCGGATTTAATTGCGGATTATAGAAAAGCGGTGTAAATAATGCTTGAAATGACCATATACGAACAGCATTTTTATTTGATTTATTTTGTAATTTTTTCGTTAGTATATCAGCGAGACTGCGACTAAATGTTTTTTCTTCATTATCATCCAAATATTTATCATTAATACTTTTAATGACATTCAACGCATGAAATTGAACTTCTAATGGAAGTTGATCATCCAAACATTTTTTAACATTATCATCATAAACACCCAGTTGAGCGTAAGCAGCTAACGTTGATGTTGTCACACCTGTACCTTTACCAGCATTGCTAACAAATTTTGATATTGCTTTTTGAAAATCTTTTACTTTCTAAAATAAGATGAACAACAATAGCCGTTACTACACTGTAAAAAATAGTCGTAGATTAATAAACTATCAAAAAGGGTTTATTGGTCTCAATAAACCCTTTTTGATAGTTTATTAATCTACGACTATTTTTTATAGTGTACATCCATCAATTTGATCATTACCTCATCAGCATTTTTATTTCGACGAGCGGCATAATGTTTGATGATGGTTGCTGCCGGCCCAACAAAATCTTCCACTTGATCTGCATTCAATTTTCTCGCACCTCGTATAATCTGATCAACTAATTCGACTGATGGATTATCAATGTAATAAACAGCCAATGGATTATTAAATTTCAATGTTGTTTCATCTAGGTTTAACAACGATGCAGTTTGATCAGCGTACACTGTATTCATGAACGTTGATACTAATTGTCTAAAGTAATGCGAAATCATATACAGAAAAACTTCTATCATGGTAGTCACTTACTTCAATTGGGGATTTCCCTTAAGAAAATTTAAACTACTTCTATCCATTTGTCTTAGTTCATTGGCTACTTCGAGAAAACGTGATGCCGCAAGTTGATCCCAATCCTTTGAATTTAATAGACCTTGTATTTTTGATGATAATGCTTCAACTTTTTCATTTGTACGAGCGTAAGTTGCACTTGGAACAAATTGTAATGTTTGTCGATTAACATTTCTTATAGCAGCTATAAGAAGAGACACACCCATGTTCAAAATCAATCTGCATTGTCAATTTCAACTTACTTCCATCCAAATTCGCCGCACCAGTTTGTAATGTTATTTCTTGTTTGATATAGATAACTTTTGAACTTCCTTCGTCGTCATCATCTTTTGCTGAATCATCGTACTTTATCAATTCTTCCGATGACGTATCATCTTCATCCGAATCTTTGTCTCCGTGATTATGTGGACTACCACTTTTACCATGTTCTTCGGTTATTTCAACTATTTTACATTTGACAGTTTGAATTTGTTTATTACCATTTACTGACGTTTTACAGACGTATCGTGTTTCAGATGAAAATACTTTGTCGATCTATTCGAAAATCGTAATGTTACTTCAGTATAAAGAATGCCCGTTTGTACTTACCAATGGTCCAAGAAGTGTGGTAAGAACAGGACTAGCACTCAAAAATAATTTATCTTTTGAACATGTTGACAATTGTTTATCTTTATTGATCTGTGTGTTACCACCTTGTTTTTCAAAACTGTATCTCGTCGTACAAACACCATGAACATCTTCCTCTCGAACCTATATAAAAATGTATAATTACTTGTAAGAATCATGCTATTTTGCATAAAGATTTTCAGAACTTACAATAGTAGTACCATCAGCTGCAACCGGTGATGTCACCTGTAATGTACTCAAGACACCTTTAATGAAATTAACATTTTCAACTTTGGCGGATTGATCGGCCTCGAGTAACACAATTAAACCATCTATCCAACGAAAACGAACAATTGTACTTTCAAGATCTTTTTGACTATCTCCAAGTGAAACTGTTTCATCTTTTTCATCATATGTTTCGGTAATTTTAACATTACGAAGCTAAAATTATCAAATACGTATTAACAGTTCAAACTGCTACAACTAACATATCATGATCACAATAAATTTTAACTCAAAGGAAAACAGTTATTCATAGCTAACTAACTGGTTAAAATATGATGATCAGGTACATAAAATCGTTTTAAATTTGAATGAGTTTTCGTAACTTTCCTTTGATAAGTACATGTACATACATTATACTTTTAATTTCTTACCTGAACGGCATAATTACAATCACCCGACCCTTTAATGTGTACATCAGCTGTAATTTTACTTTGAACATCATTCTGACCACCAGCAACAGACAATTTCGATGATGTTGAATATTTGTACAGAAGCGATGAGCCTGGTGCGATGAGATTAGCTATTGGAAAAAAAAGAGGACTCATGGTAATTCTTAAACTCTGCTCGATGTATTATTTATTCATGTTATTCATCTAAGAACTCATGTCTTTTTTTAATATAAATATGTTATAGCAAACGATTCAAAATCAAAACTTACCAGCTGAGCAAATTAGATTTGTGACTGGTGCAGCACTTATTTGAAAAACTATTTTAAAACAAGAAATAACACTAATGAATGTTATATTCAATTAAGTATATCATTGAATAAACTACTTACAACAAAATACCAACAGAATGCATCGTAATGATGCTTCAGTTGATACAAATTGCCTGATATTCATTACAATTGCATTCAATTTTTGTGCTGATGTCTGTAAATAAAAAGAAAACGGTATATATATATATATACTTATAGCTCTCACAGAAAATACCAGTTGTTGATTACCGATATGCGAAGAACTAAAAGTATGAAAATAACTGAAGATTAATAATAGGATGAGAAAAACAAGAAAAATAACTGTTTATAATTCTGTCAGTCGTTTTTTATCACTTTTTTTCCTTTTCCCTTGTCTATGCGAATAGACATGAATGTTTTTGAGTAAGATAAAACCTAACGAAAGAAAAAAGAAAAAAAATTCTGTTTATTTTTATTATCATTCTTAATATTTACATGCATCTGATGGATTCTAAAACAACTTAGATTCTACTGCATAAGAAGTGAACTTTCATCTGTCATACAGGTATACGAACTGTATGTTCGATTTCACTATTCTTGAAGAAACGCGAGTACTCTCACAAAGATAAGATAGAAGTATTTGTTTTTTATTGTGGTGACCACTTCTTGATGTTTAAAATTGACCACATCACAAAAATCAGATGAGAACGAGACATCAGTTAAGAGATTGTTCAAGTAGTGATTATTGCTATCAGTTTATTTGCTTAAAATGTTCAAAAACACACTAAAACTTATCAATAACCGACACGCCTTTTTAGATTAACATTTTGTTGAGTGATAAAAGTATAGTAAAATGTTCGTATTTTTCTCTAGATTTAGTTTTTCAACTCAAATCCTTACTTAAGTATCTCAAACAGATTATAGGAAACAGTTTGATAATCTTATATAATAACAGATGTTAAAATAAACTCTAGCCTTATCTAGTTATATCCGGTCCGTTTTTGTATATGTTTTGTTGTTGTTATAGAATCATCGACGTTCTGTTATCAACACAATTTTTCAAGATGATTCTGCTAATGTATTTTTTGTTTCCATTTCGCATTTGATAGACAATATTGAGATTAATTTTCTACGTGACATTTTACGTACATTTCTCTTCATTACACAAAATCTTTGTTTACCAAATATAGCTATTTTAGACGCGTATTTGATTCATTATAGACTAAGAAATGTTTATAAAATTTCAGTTATCAAACGATTTACCTAGAAATCATTTCTAAAGTAGACAGATGTTTTCAGTAACTGTTATCTATTTGTATCAGTCGCATTATAAAGAGTCTTTTATCACCATAGTCTTAAGCTGCTGTAACCACAGTAATTTATTTTTTTATGAATTTTGCAATATCACTATATGAAATTATTCAGCAGACTACGAATCAACTTCATTAAAACTTTCTTGCTTAGTCAATGTGTTGCTATTTTAATCATTTCCATTTTATCTTCGGTTATTTCACACGAAATTTTGAATACAACTAAAAATAGCTATTACGTTGTTTCTGTGGAACAAATTCATCTGATGAATAAACATGATGATATTGATGAGAAAATGAATGTTGATTCTGTTGCAACCGACGTAATTGATCAAACATATTACGTGTGTCTTGATGAAAATAAACAAGTAGAACAATGTTGGATAAAACAATCAAATAAACGATGGAAACCAACTGACTGTGATAACGGATACAATTATATTTTGAAACCTTTAACTAATAAACTCAATGCATCAAATTTAGTCCAGTTGACCCCTGTTTTTCTCACTGAAAATAGCAATCAAAAACTAAAAAATAAGGAGCAAGTGAAAAATCGAATAGTCAAAAATCATGGCTATTCTGCCAATGAAATGCTGAATAGTCCATTGCAAAATCGTAGAATAAATGAATTTATGCCAGATGAACATCATCAAATGCGGCTTGGTGAAGAATATAATTTTTATCGGCGTTTAGAAAAACGGACACTTCCTTCTATCCCTTGTCCTCCATGGTGTCAGTGTAAAACGTATAAAATAGCAAAAGGTAATGACTGCTGCAAAAGTAGGGAAAAAAGACATATGATAAATAAATTCCATATTGACAAAAAAACAAAGTTACAGTTAAAATTATTAAAATTACAACAACAACAACAAAAAACAATTCAGGCACTCTTTGCACGACCACCATCATCGCACTTTTCTTTGCCATACGGTGATCCATTAAGTTCGATAGAACTACAACAAAGAACAAGTTACAAAAAACAAAATCTAAAACATTTTATACACAAACCAATAGCGATTAATTCAATAAATCCCAAACTTTCTATAAAATATAAGTGAATAGTCATTGGTCCAACCAACGAAAAAAACCCAAAGTAATAAGTTGCGTAGAAGCGTGTTTCAAACGTTGGTGAAGTCTTACTGTGTCTCTGATACAGACAAAAACAATACTTTTCTGATACTTCCTAGTGAGAACATGAAAAACATTGTTTTACTACAGCGATCAGAATCTTCGAAGAGAAACGATTATAACTGGGAGAAATAATAAGAACCTTATATAAATCAATAGATCTTAAGGATATAATAGTTAATGACATTTGCTTCCAAGTTTTCTTTAAAGTCAAGATTACGGTTTCGCAAGACATAAGTTTTCAAGTATCTGACAAGACAAAGATCCATTTTTTCCTAATTGGAATTCATCTGTCGTCTGAAATCAGATTTGCTTATAGAATTGTACAGAAAGATACGGTCTACTCAATGAAACCGTCGCTTAAGAGGTTAGTGTTATCAAAAACTGATAAAAAATTGGAATACAAGAGGTATATCTCGTCATTGATAGAAAATACGCTCACAGTGTATAATAAACAAAACAAAATTTTCAATATTGACTCAAGCAAAAAAACGTGCCGTTCATTTCGCACGTGTAAAAACACGTGTGATATGGACGGTACAATGACTCTGCATATCCATTCCCACACTGTACAAAATAAAGTGAGGGAATTTTAACATTTCTATTCCCACTCGATTTTGGATTCATTTCCCATACAATAATTCTCACGTTTCGCACAGAATTTTTCCCACAGTTGTATTTCCCGCACCATTTTGGATCCGTTTCCCACAGTACTTCCCAAACTTTATTTTTTACAGTGCATAGAGAAAAATAATTATAGTGTCACTATTTCTGAATCGCCTGTGAGCGAGCGGTTAACCGAATTTCTATCTAATATACTTGTTTATAAATTTTTTCTACAATTGATACAAGTTCACTGTAGTCTGGTTGTTTGCATTCTTTTTTTCTTCAACCTCTTTTGCTCAAATATAACGAATACTATATCATTTGAATCAGCTACTCAAGCGCTACAAACCCGTGTATTTTGTTTTTAATTTGTGATGGACGTGGGGTTTTTTCGAGATGTTTTCATATATTGGTTTTATATGAATTAAAAGCCCATATTATTAAAAAAGAATGCCGGTGGCTATTTCTTTAATAAGTTGTGACAATGCACTTCACAGACTAGCGGTTTTCAGCATTGCATAGAGGAGATAATTAACTACCAGTCGGCATAAAAACATCTCAGAAAATACCACCTGTAGGTGGTATACCTTATTAGTCTTTGAAAGAGTAGATCGTAGTTCCAGGTTCTACTAGAGTGATCCCTGTATTTCTTATATACGTATGAGAGCTTAAAATGTTCTCTACCAAATGGCAATCAAGTAACCTCTTCATCTTTCATGGTTTAGGCGCAGCACCGGATTTCCTCGAAGCCCCAGGATCGATATTTCCTTAGGTTTGGTAATCTCGAAAATGAATGGAAACACGGGTTATCCATCGCGCTGAGTCTAGTGGCAATGTTTGTTTTTCGAAACAAATTCAAAAACCTAGTGAAAACCTATATTAGGTGAAATCGCTCTTGTATGGAAATTCGGTTTTTTCATTACCTCGTACACGAACTTATGCAAGCATTTTTAAAAAAGCGAAGCATTTGAAGAAAAATTTTCGCTGTCAGAGTTGTGCAGAATAATCCCCTTTATACTCTAAGCGGAGCACTTTTTCATTTTAGGGGTAAAATTTTGAAATAAATGAGCAATTTACGTAAGTTTTAAGTAAATTTAAAGCTCAAAATTTTTTATTTGTAATTTATTTCAAAATTTTCCCACTAAAATAAAAAAAGTGCTGCGCTTAGAGTATGAAGAGGATTATCCTGAACAACTTTGCCAGCGAACATTTTTCTTCAAAATGCTTTGTTTTTTTGATAATGTTTACATAAGTTTCAAAAAATGACTTTAAGGGCTCAAACTGCAAGAGAAAGAAAAATGTTAATAATGTTAAAATGTTAATGTTAATGTTCAATTTTCACTATAACCTGTGGATATGTGTCACTTAATGTGCGTTGTCGACAATAAGAGTTCCAGCTTTAATTTTAAATTTCTTATAAATTTTTAAATAGAGGATCAAAATCGTATGAAATTCGTAAAAGTTTGTTTTCTCGGCAATCACAAGTCTATTCATCGAAAACACTTCAGAGGATATACAGCAAGATGCGCTCTGCACAGTTATGAAAAAACGGAGGTGGTTCCCTCTCTCATAAATACTGATAACAGTTAGTCACACCGACCAAAAAACCTCTCGAAAAAAATTCAGTAGTTCATACTACAGCAGAATTTAAATCACAATTATCACAAATATTTCGATTTTACATTTTCAGATTCTTTATTTGGAGGTGTTAAAGTGTCTTGATCTGAAATTATCAAAATACAGATGAACGACCTATAGTACTTGTTGAAGAATACGAGCTGCTGTACCTTCATCCTCCTTCCTTTCACTATAAATGATCAAGTTGGAACTGCCTTCTTCAGCATCGTCATCTAACAAGCGTTCAACGGGAAACCTGCAGAATAATATTCATAAAGAAATATTCTTCTTCATCTAACATCTGATTATTTACTCGTAAATTTCATTTTTTCTTAGATCGGTAATTTTAACCCTTATAATGAAACGCAGCAATATATCAGAGCTAAATAGCATCAAACTAACATACCATTCACAATTCCAAGAAGTGGTTCTACCACCATCATGAAATAAACGAATTTTTTTAATCTAAAATTGCACTGTAAATGATTAAAATTCGCGTATCAGAGTGAAACATACTTCACCACCATAGGGAAGATCGAAAATATGAAATTCATCTAAAAAGTTGTGTAAATATATTTGAAAACATTCATTTATAAAATGAGTATGACATTTACCTGTTTGTCCCTTTCGAAATGGTGTCGTATTGTTGGAACTTTTGTCGAGTAAAATGGGTCCTAAATAAGATTAATTATATTCTAAGATTACACACATCAAAGAAAAAGAAAAATTGATTTACCAAACACTTTTAATGTTCCAAACATTTGAAGGTAAACATTGACTTGTATGCCTGTCTCATTTGTCATGTTCTTGTTTCCAGTTAATACTTGAACAATATATGTTGGCATATGAGCATAACCGGGCTCTTTGTTGACGTAGCATATGACCGTATTTTTCTTATCCATGGCATTTGCGCCTAACCAACGATTGATGGGAAATCGATAACTCTTTGGTATTAACGTATGAGACGATGTATCCCATGAGGCGGCTGTATCAATAATTTCTATATAATCGCATAACCAACTTTGATATTCAGCAACATCAAGTTGAAGTTCAATTGTACTGATCTAAAAGATTCAGATGAAAAATTATATGAAATACGGTCGAATTTAGACTTACATCTACTAAACGTTTTGCTGTTTTCAATTCAATAGTATCTTCATTACCAGCGTGAAACAATTGAAACATCTCTCTTCCTGATCCAAGTACTATATCATTTAATTGAGAATTTTTACCACGTATTGATAATATTATTTTACCACGCAGCGATGTTTGAGCTGGCAATACGGCTTGAGTTTTAACAATTACAGTATAAGTCCAATCTGTTAGTAATTGAAAGATGATATACATCATACAGCAAAGGAAATTCTAATCTCAACTTACCAGCATCATCTTCCCGTTGTCCCAGGACATCCACTGATATATCGCCAGTCTTATCCATAAACCATCTATCCACATTAAATCTGATAAATATTCCAAACAAATAATAAAATAGTACTCAAGTAATGGCGGACAAACTTTTTTTACTTGTATGAGATTCCACTCAGATGATCAGTTACTGTAATTTTTTCGCAATACCATGGAAATGTTCCATTATAGTGTAATTGTAATACTTTCAACTAGAAATGGTATACATTCAATTATCTCAGTATGAGTACAACTTGAAAATGGTAATTTACTTCTGTTAATGGATTTATCATTATGTCAAAACTATCTTGTTGATCGGGTTGGAATAGTTTCCTATAATTACCATGTCCCACGAGAGGAATTCTGGAAAACCAACGAACGTATCTCTGTAGTGTTCCATGATGTAACAGATCGTTCTTACTTTGTTGTGTCTGTTATAGAATCAATTAATGTTATATAGACAACAGGCTTGTCTGTTAGGTCAGCATGAACAGGCGTTTGTGCTCCAGTTTTAACCCGAACAACATAATTTGGTGTTATTGGACTGAACGTTTGAGCTAGAGAAATTTAAATTATTCTGATGATCGAATAAACTCATTCAAAAACTTACTCGATTTTCGAATCAGAATATCCACGGGTAAATGGAACACTTTCGAGGAAGTTCCTGTTTCCTTATTTAAACATTTTTCGATCGTAAAACTAAAATAAACTTAGTGAGTCTCACGTAATACATTTGTTAACCACTTCTAATAATTAAAAGTGAAATTTTTTAAATAGATCACTTTTAAACTAAATTTTGAACAAGAAAAACATGAAAATGTTTACTTGACTATTTCATTTGTTATTGTATCTTTTATTTCCATTGATTCGAGGCACCAAAAATCTTCTTGTTTTCCATTGTGATAAATATCGATGGCACTAATGTTTCCTACGGACGTAATTTGTGAAATTTCAAACACATCTGTTTGTTCTGGTTGTAAATAATGACGACATTCGGCTGGAATTTTCAATGGTATATCCTACAGAATGAAGTAAGTCAATTGAATATAAATTGTTTTTCTTTTATTAGGTCGTTAACCTTTGACACACCAGCATCACCAAATAATTTTATTGTAATATAAACCGAACCAAATCTAAAATTTAATGAAGCCCCTTGTTTAGCTGTTTTTATTCGAACTAAGTATATGACGCCTGGTTTAATTCCAGCTTTCCATGTTGTGATGTATGTATCAGACGCTTCAATAATATCATTGATGAGAAATCTATACAAATTAACGGTAAATTAAGATGAATTATACTAGTGTATGTATATATACATACACAACACAGTCACCCGATTTCAAATCTTGTACTTCAATAAATTCGCATGCCCAGCGTGTTTTTTCAATGTCCGATAATTTTAGTTCAAGGTTTGATAAAGATTTCGGTCTTTTCAATCCGCGATAAAAATATTCATTTACATCACCAGACTGCAATTGTCGAATAGAAGGATTGTTCGGATTTAATGGAAAGAACGGCGTTGCCTGATTATTTTTGCCAATTAATCGAATCGACAATGTGACATGTGAAGTCAAATTTGTTACCATATTCTGTTGAGTTCGACAGGTTATTCTGTAGACTGGTGTTGATTCTTGAATTTGTTTATTGAGCAGTTCTTGTTCAATTCTGTCTAATTCAATATCTATTAATTTGAATGAGATAAAATTATAAAATAAATAAAGCGTATGTTATTATGTAGTCTCACCTACCCAAAGGACCATCTAAGTTTTGAACGTGACCCATGTTAAATTTTAAATAATTCGAATCAGAAGAGATGTTTGCGTTAAATTCCCGTTGAATTTTTGTTGCATAATAGTTTTCTGTTAAATAATCATAAATGCTAATGTATTCACATTCCCATAGCGATCCGGGCATTCCTGTATATCTTAATAGAATAGTTTTAACTATTCCAACGTATATGACACCATAAAGGACAAAACTATCAAGAGCATCTTGAACTAATGCTGGTTTTCTCTCTGGTTCACTGAGCGCCAATAAGTTTGAGTGTTTTTCTGATCCAAACAACTGAATTTCTACTCTACACGTCTCCGTATTTAATGCCTGACCGGTTTTAGTTGAAATACGATAAGATGGATACGCAGCATCATTCTTCGGTCCTGGAAGACGAAGATTAATTCTTCCGATATCGGCCTCACAGTCAACATATGGATGTGTAAATTGATCCGCTTTATCTAATTGAACTCCAACGGGAAAATGTACCGTTCTGCCCATAGTCAAATGTTTAATATCGACATAATCACAAAACCACACGACATGCTCTTCCGTATTCCATATTCGTATTACCATTGGAAGGCCACAATCAGGTCTGAAACATTCAAAACAAAACAGTATTCTAATTTTTTTATCGCTTATAGTGGTCGTATACGTCGTCTCATATATGAATTACTTACATGGTGACGAAGAATTCATCAATCTCACCAGATTGAAATATTTGTTGACGTTCGTTAACCTCATTTAACAAGATGACGGGGCTCGATCCATATTGACCAGCAAAATTTATATAAATATTTGGTGTCAAGACACTTGATGTTTGATTACTAGTTTTAATGGTAATGAGAAATGTTGTTAGTAATCTATGAGAGGCCGCTTGAGCAAGTGTAACTAAAAAATGAGACGGATGATATCGACTTCGAATAAACGCTTGGATAGTTATATACCTTTGGTATTGAATATTGATACTCTTTCAGCTTCTGTATGCTCGCCAAACCACCGATTTATTTGAAAACTAGAAAATTGATAATGAGAAAATGTGTATGAATGGAGCTATTTATTTACAAACTTGAGTCGAGCATTCAGCACCACATCATTGACATGAATATATTCACAAAACCATTTTCGATTAGGACTAATATTCGTACAAATTATATCAGCTGCACGAATCTATAGTAATAGTAAACAGAAAATGTTAATTGTTAATACAGAATTATTTTTTCATTTTATACTCGTCCTAATTTTTTTGTTGGTATATAAAATGTGTCGAATGCACCAGTTATAAATGGTTTTGTATCACTATCACATGTAAGCAATAACCATTCTAATGCCGTATCTTCTCCATTTAGCTGAAAAACAAAAATAAGATGTGTTATAAGCAGAGATAAACAGCACAACATACCAAAATCTTGATATCTGCTGTATTATTCAATGAGCTGAATCCAGACTTGATTTGAACAACATAAACAGCTTCTGCGTTATCTATGTGATTGATTGCAGGAAAGTCGTAATCAATTTTTAAATTAAGAAAACTAGAAGAAAATACTTACGACAATTGAAATCTATCACTTCATTCATGATTTCATATTTGTCAAAAAGACTAGAGAAAAAGTGAAAATTTGTAGTTTCATACAACTCAGAGCGTATCAAATAAGTTTCAATTAAATCTCACCGAATACATGATTTTGTATCTGGCAAAAATATTTCAAGAATATTGAATGCAAACTTGCTGGTTTCTGCTGTGGCATGAAAAATCGTGATGCCGGTGATCTAATAATGTAAAGAAACTCTCATGCAAAAATAGATTTTAAAAGAAAATATAATTTACTTTTCCAATGTCATTTCCTAACAATGGAAATTTATCTTTTCGTTTTGCTTTGAAAGGTACTGTATTCCAACATGAATTTAACAATGGCAACATTGTTGTTAAACCGAACTCACCACGTAAAACAATTTTAATCATATGTTTATTGGACAAATTTTCTTCAGCCGTTAATATTGAAATAACATAATGTTTTGATGGTAACTGATAATTTTGATCACGTTTTTCAACAATTAATGTATACAAATCCAAATTATCTTGTTGTTTTGGTGGCTCATTATCATAATTAAAACTAAGATGAAAAGAAGTTGTTTACATTTAACAAATAATTAAGTTTTATAAATTTTTAACATTGACCGTCACAACATACTAGTAATGGGTACCCTGAAATACGTCTAAAACAATAATTTTTGTTAATAGACAATAATCGGCAACTTTTCGATCGTATCCAACGACTATTGCATTCAACTGTAAAAGAAAAAAAATATATATGATGGATATTAATGATAGTTTAAACAGAAATTTACTGGTGTTTTACATGTTGTTGAAAGAGCAATAACAGAGACTGATTCAGCTCGAAAAGAAATTGTATCTTTAATAGGATTTGTTATTGAATCATGACAATCAATTTGTAGTTGGACTGGTACACTTAACAAACCATCCACTTTACCTGATCCCGTAATCCAAAAGATGTATGATTGTTCTAAAGAAAACTAACAAATTAACAACATTTAGTTAATAACTGAATGACATACTTAGTTGAACTTTATTGAATAATGAAAAATTTGATGGAGTTGGAACTGGCTTAATTGAACTCATGGTTTGTATGCCACTTTCCACCCATTGATGAATATCAACTCTAACAAAAAATCAAAGACACAATATGACTGATAACAATTAATGTCCATATTTACTCATAATATTGATGACGATATACTTGATAAATATACATTGATGATACAAAATAGCCGCACGAAAATTCTGACGTACTTACGATTGTCATACGATAAGATGTCAATTGACCTACATCTAATGCTATTGTTTCAAATATATTCGGTCTTCCAATTTGAAATGGAGCTTGTGCATCGTATTTTGTATTTATACAATGAGGCAATGTTCGACCATAGCGTCCAATCAAATCGATTACTAATGCTGATCCCATTACATTACCTTTTGCCTGTGAAACTTCAACAAGGAACATATATTTAACCTGATCTAGAAGAGAAAAATAAAAGGATTAATCTTTTCACGATTTTTGATAAAATTTTCAAAACAAACTTCTAAAAAACTTAAAAAAGTATACTGCTTGAGTGTGCATGCATAGGTTAAGAGTACCTGTTCATGTTTATTCATATCACTCACATTCAACACGTACCTACCCCGTTTCGGTTGTTCAATTTGCTTTAATAATCCTAAAACGACAAATCTCTTCTTCTACTATGCCCCCAATGAGCCATAAACGATTGTAAGTTCTTACGTTTCCTCTCGTAACCTGGCCGTCTATCTGGTGTTAAAATTAAACGTGTTCGTTCGTCACCCATATTCGGATGCAACCAGCGTTGTACATCAAATCTGTAAACACGCTAACTAACTTCAACATCTTCTTTCTCGCTGAACAATATGTACACACCTGTAGATTAATGATTTTCGTGGAATGTTTACTTCAATGTAATTTATATTTATTCCTGATTTTAATTTAGATGATAGTAGAGAGACTTCAATGCATACAATCTTAAAAAGTAAGTCACATTCTATTTTTAACAATATCTGACGGATGAGATTTAGTTCTAATTTTAACATGTTACCTCTCCAACATCATCATACATCAAATTCGTTTGCATTCGATTTTCTATCATTTTTTCCACTTGAAAAAACGGTGAAATTTGTCTGCTTCCATGAAATCGGATCCCTAATACAATATCGTCGTGTATAGTTATTTGATTCTCATGAACGATCGTTATTGAGCACCCTAATGCTTAAAGCAAGAGGGAAAAGTTCTCAAATACAAATTTCTAATTTTTCTTTTGTTACATACATGCTTCGGATACACGACATCCTATCAATGGAACTAAAAGAAAAGACACCTATTATTAATACTCTTTCATATACGGTAGTTCTTACAAATGAAAACAAAAATAAAAACATAGTTTTGTCAGGTTCAGAGAATTAGAAGAGTATGGGCCCATTGAAAAATTCTAGATTTTTATTTGGAGAAAAGACACCGTTATTTAACTATTTGAAATCGAAAAACTTTTCAATAGAAGGAAAAGAAATTGTTTAAATTATTTCTACGAAACAGTAGACCTTGAGTGTATCATACCACTGTTCAGATTTTTTTCCATTGACGGTTTGACAATTCGTCTGTTTTCTCCAAAAATTAAAAATAACAAACTCGTTGATTCAAAGCTCAACGAACTAATTGAAAAATATTTATAGTTAATGAAAGATTGAATTGTGGTCGCGCCTTTATCTGTCAACGATTTTTTGTCAAATCAAATTTTTTTGATTTTGAATTTTTGATTCTCTTTTTTGAAATTACTGAGTGAAAATTATTTGCTTTTATTAAACACTTGATTTTGATTCAGATAATCGGTTGGTATATTGTAAACTTACCTGATTATTGTACGTCACATGTAAGCATTAAGAACACTCTAAAAAAAAGTCGTAGATTAATAAACTATCAAAAAGAGTTTATTAAGACCAATAACCTTTTAATCCGTTTTTTAAAAGGTTTATGGATCTTAATAATCTCTTTTTGATAGTTTATTAATCTACGACTTTTTTTTAGAGTGAAGAGAAAAGATGATATCTAACATTTCGTTGAGGATATTTCTCTAATATACAAGAAAGAAAACAGAAAAGGTAACTGCGATCTATTTGTAGAATTATAAATGACTAACCAGAAGCAACTCGAACTTGATAATCGTACAATCATATTAATCGACATACATTCCCTACTAGAAAATGTGTCTGAATCGAGTATTTATGAACTGTTTTGAATAATATTACCAAAAGATCATATGCACTCTCATATCTATAATGGTGATGTGCTGTTCGACGACAAATCTAAAACATTATCGGCCATGGTATTATGGTTCATTTATTACTGATCTTACTGCAACAGTATGTTGTGAATATTCTCGTAGTGACCTAATCGACAAAGACTATATAAAAAATATTATAAATGGAAATGTGAAAATGAATGACAAATGCGACTAACAGGTGAAGAATGGTAGTTGTTATTGCCGTACTGTGTTATTCAGCCAGATATTATGTACAATACTAGCAAATAAAGCAAATAAAGTAGAAATAACAAGTAGAATAACAGAAACACTATTCACGCTATATCATCCAGTGAAACAATAGATTACTACGATTGAATCAAACAAAATTCATCACAACAAATAAAAACTACATTATGATAAACCCACAGAGCTCTTCGTTCTTTTTCATTCCGCAGAATCTTATAGAATGAAAACTTTCTTCTGTAGAGAGAAGCTTTGTCCCATCCGTTGGACGACGATCTCTGCAGTATCGTAACCAAGAAACATGGATCGATGATGCCAAATGTCATGTTTTGTAGAAACAGTTCATTTTCCCAATTTATATTGTACGGAAAAGTACAATTTAGTATTTTTTCGGTAATTCTAATTTCTTTGTGCTGAAAGCAACTTCTTGACAGCTATGTAAATGATAGAGAGGTATCTTAATTAGTCTTTAGATAGTAAAAACATAAATTTCCTAAAGAAAAATGCATATAACACTGTCGACTGAGTTGCCACTAGCGATTTCAACACCATATTCCAGCGACATTAATTTCTTTTCACACTTTAAAGAAACTTACACATATTTTCTGAAGATTATGATTATTTCAATCGATAACGATCAGAAAGAATATAATATCTCAACGCTTCTTATTTACTCTGCTACTTTCTTAAATATTTGTAAGAATAAATAAAGAGGATAAAAGACTTTTTCATGGTGAACTTTTCATAAAAGATATCGAATAGCGAATTACCGAAAGAATATATCTTGTCCGTACATCAGTCCTGAAATATATCACCGGAAAAAAAGTTGTTATGTTCTGCCATTCCTGGCAGATCATGTTCTCTTCTTTTCCTTTCTTTCTGTTCATTTCGTCCGTGACTAGGGCTGTAAAAGTTGCCGTTGCGTTGATTTAACGCTAACTGACAACACAGTTACCGTTGCGTTGATTTAACGCTAACTGACAACACAGTTACCGTTGTAATACCGTTAAAACAACGGTAACTGAAAAGACAGTTACCGTTGTTTTAACGATAAGTGCCTTTCTAGTTACCGTTGTTTTAACGGTAACTGTCTTTTCAGTTACCATTGAAATAACGGTAACTATCACTTAGTTAACTTTGTGGTCTTAATTATGGCAGAAATATCCAGGCAGCAGCTTTAAATGGCTTCTAAAATCGTTAGTTTTCCACTAAAACTGTTGAAACTTTGATAAATGACATGATTCTGATTGGCACACACGTGCCAGTCGACCAAGCTAATCGAAATTATATAACTTCAATATTTTGTAACTGCGGTTTTTAAGGTCTCTGGAAACCTCAGTATCTACGGCCAGCTTGAGAAATCTTTTTGTTTTTATCAACGAAATTAGACTACAAAACCATGCCATTTATGAAAGTTTCAACAGTTTTAGTGGAAACTAACGATTTTGGAAGTAGTGGCGTAACCAACAATCCGTGGGTGGTAGGGCAGTGCCCCACGACCTTTAAAAAAATCCATCTACGATAGTTTAAATTTTTTCCACAACTGAAATACAGTTGCTCAATTCTCACTTTCTTAAGAGAAAGACAATACACTGTATCTGCACTTTTATTAAGTGAAATTATGTGAACAAAAGAGAAAAAGAATATGAAATAAATAAACAAATAATAGTTATTTCAACATTATTCGACAAAAATCTTAGTAGAAACAATTATTTTTTGTTTCTCCCGGTGCCCGGGCAAAGACTGTCGGTGGCCGGGCGGCGCCCGGTCTAGCCCACCCCTGGTTACGTCACTATTTGAAAGCCATTTTAAGCCGCGGCCGGGATATTTCTGCCATACTTAAAAAATAGTTACCACAAAGTTAACTAACTGATAGTTACCGTTGTCGATAACGGTCGAAGAAGTAACGGTAACTTTTACAGTCCTATTCGTGACTCATTGTGTTCTTGTACTATCCTTACGTAATCCTGTTCTTGCGTAACACTTGTTTCATCCTTTCTTTTCTGTTTTGCAGTTGTTTTCCCAACTCTTTCTGTTCTTGTGCAACTCGCTCGCCTGTCACGCCGGCGACCCGGGTTCGTTTCCCGGCTAGTGCACCAATTGTGAGGTTCTATTCACTCACTTCTCATATTTATTTGCATAAAGTGAACGGCTATATATAGTACAAGAAAGAAGTAACAGTCGTGTAAGAGTTGCGCAAGAACAGAAAGAGTTGGAAAAACAACTGCAAAACAGAAAAGAAAGGATGAAACAAGTGTTACGCAAGAACAGGATTACGTGAGGATAGTACAAGAACACAAGGAGTCACGAACGAAATGAACAGAAAGAAAGGAAAAGAAGAAGAGAAGATAGTCTTATGAACTGCCAGGAATGGCAGATCATAACAAAACCAAAATTGGTTTTCAGCTGCTTTTTCGTACACTCGGTGACCAAGAAGATTCTTTAATTTTTTGCGAAAGATATTTCAAAAAGTTCAGGAAAAATTTTCAACCTAATATTATCTTCCGATGAAAATATTTTTGCGCCATTTTGTTTCAAAATTTGGCCTAAACTTTTGAAAGTACCTCTCGCCAAAAATAGAACATCTGGGCTATTAAACACTTTTTTGCAGCTCAAAATCAACTTTATTTTTTTTGTTTCGGTGATATGACTTTCAAAAGAACAGTTGTATAAAACCAAGAAATATTCTATTTTAATATGCCTTAAATCTTTTGATGGCTATTATTCCAGTGATATGCTGCCCGTGTACTGTTCATTAGTAAAAGGATGACTTTATATTCACTCTCACGTCTACTGATAACTTTAGTCAGAGGTCCAGAATATACCTGTTTGTTCCGACAAGCACCCGGGGGAAAATTTTTCGATTCGGTGGAAATTTTTTTTTTCAGAAAAAATTAGCAAAATAGAAGTTTTGCTGGAAGATAACCGCACATGAAAATACTCTGGCTATAGAAAATTTTTTAGAAACTTTCCTGTTGGAGAAAGTTTTTAGCTGTAATGGGTAAATTCTGCACCTCAGACTTCAACGCTGCACAAACAGTGTTTAGTGCATTATAGTCATCTTTTACAAGCCTTCTGGCATCAACTCCTCGTACGAACTGAAGTTTATTTTGGTGTCACTTCTAAAACTAATTTATTTTGTACATGGAATGTTTGTGTCCGACAGTTAGTTGTATTGAAAAAAGTGACTTATTTTGTTTGAGCAATTTCTTAGCACAGTCGTTTCCACGTCTATGTTTTAGGTACACGTAGTCATTTAGAAATACATACATAATGCCTTCCGTTGCTCCGTTACGTAATACGAAAGCCGAAGAGATATCAAAAAAACTTAAAGGTGTTGAACGGTAATATTCTTTGCCTGTAATTTCGCTTATCTTAATAATTTTTTATGATTTTAGGTACAATCCACATAATACAAGTTTACTCGAAGAATACGTTCAACATCAAATCGATAATCGTTTATATGATTTCGATGCAAATATGGCTTTATTAAAAATGTAAGTTTATGTGAGAGATCTTTGCAATAAGATAAGGAGGATTTCTCTTGTAATCAGTTGGTCTGTGTCCCAGTGTACGATGACTCATCCAACCATGTTACCGATTTTCTGCAAAAGTACGAACTTATTTGTGTTAACAATTGATTGGATGAAAGTATAAAGTTTAAACATAAATTGAACAGAATTTTATTTCCTATTTTCATTCTTTTATGATTTGTTACAGTTATAGCGATATCCACTATTCGTTAGTTTAGAAGTCCCTTTTCATCCAGTCGACTAGAGACCTCTAAACTTTTGAATCTCCAATATCTCTTTAATTATAAGCGGGCATAAAGAAATGAAACGAAGAAACGAGATCTGATTTAATTCTTATTTAAACTTGAAACTTTCATCCGATGAATTGGTAACACAGAAAATTTGAAAAATCTATGAATGATTGGCATTTTTTTTCAACAATTTTCTATACAAGGTATATTCTATCTTAAAAGCAAGACCACTAACTTCGTGACACACAAGATATATTTGTACTTCTTGAGCACACATGAAATTTTTCGAGACAGCTGCAAAATTTTTCACGAGAACATCAACTAACATATTGATCAACACTTCATGAAGATTATCGCAATGTTTTGTGCTGCATTTATTCTCTAGGCTACACATATGTTATTATTTTAGGTACCAATTTAATCCTGATTTTTTTCAACCGAACATTGTGTCGAATATATTGTTATTGGCATTATCAAATCTTCCAAAACCAGATTTTTTACTTTGTAAATATTTGCTTGATACGCAAAAAGTATGTGTGCAATGTTCTTTTTTATATATTATATAGATATTTTTCATTTTTTCTTATTCAGTGTCAACAAAGCAAACGTTTACAGGAAATATTGCATTATGCTGAATTGCTTGAATCTTGTCGATTTCAAGAATTTTGGGTAATTTATTCATCTATTACTAAGTTTTTCGTTACAATTACTTGTTTTCTTTCGATGTAGAATGTACTCGATAATAATATTATCAAAATTCCTGGGTTTGAAGAACGTATTCGAGACTGTAAGTTTTTAAAACTACATTTTTCTTTTAAAAATTATTTTCTGTTTTGTTTTAGTTATTTGTCAAACTGTTAGTCGAACGTATCAAACAGTCAATCGACAAGAATTAGAATCGGCTTTGGGTCGTCTTTCATGTATGTTATGGTCCATTTTCATATACTGTATCTATACACTTGTTAATTTATTTGATTTAGTAAGTGAATTTGAAGAATTAATACAAAGCCGTGGTTGGAAAACATTAACTGGTGACAAAGATTATATATTTATAGCGAATCATGAAGAAAATATCAAATCAAGAAACATAGTAGAAAAAATCAAGTTTGAACGTATGTATTTTGCACCGTAACTTATTAGCAAGAAGTTTTTCACTTACAAGGGAATCTTCCCAGGTGTCAAGCTCCGTTTTCAATGATCTTATGCCAGTTGATAGAGGAAAGTGCCCTAGTTAAAACCCTAAAAGGATTTGTTTCCATGATACTTCTTTCAAGAGTTATGATTTTTTTTTGTTTTGCCGGGAAAACAGGCACAAAGATACCATCTCGATAAAAACAGCGAATTTTAAGCTGACATTTTTTTCTACAAATGTTCTGACATTCTTTTGAAGTTTTAACTAGGACCTCTATCAACTGACATGAGATAGATCATTAAAAACGGAGTTTGATACCTGGGAAGGTTTCTTCGTTAGATAAAATTTTGTTAACTACTCTTCGCTCTTTATCTGTTTTTGAAATGACTACAATATCAATTTACACTCCTTCATTTAGATGTGGCGGCCGTGATGAATATTTCTTAAAAATGAAGAAATGAATGAACATCAAAGTATTAAGATAATTGAAAAACACGATTTCTTGTTTTTTTAATTCATCTAACAATTAAACTCGTCTATTTTCAGTTATTTTGTTTGAATAAAAGCAAACAACGATAATTCACACCTCAGAGCACTATAGTTTTAATTACGATATACAGAAGAAATTCATAGAGTTTATTTTCTGTTTTTTAACGAACTTTTGAATATTTTTAAAAATTCTTTTTTTTTATTTAAGTGAACAGACTGGTCTAAAAACATAAATTTTACTGAATGTCATTTTGAATTCCATGTTTTTATCATATTTTCCAGTTGAAAAGTGTTTACTTCATATAATAATATACCCGATGTTGTTTTATTTCCATCTTGAAATGTTTTGAGTAGAATAGAAGCCGTATTCTCTCAGAATATAAGCGAAACACGTATTTTGAACTAAAAAGTATCGACAGATAAAAACGTTTAATTTTGTACAAATAGCTCAGAAATGCATCAGAACTCGAAGACAGTTCAATTCTTATTTTAAATCAGAATAGACTGACTAGTTTATGATGTATATAAACAAATATAATATAAATTGTTCATCCAATTTTGAATTGAACATAGAAAAAATTCTTGAAAATAGTAAACATGCTTTGTGGGGATGCTATAAAAGTTGTTTTAAACCGCAGAATATGAGATTATATGAAAAGAGTATGCGGACACATTATTCAAACTTTACACTGACATAAATCCAAATATTTTAATCTAACTAAATTTAATGTCCTTCAACGAAACAGCTTTACAAAGATAATCATCACTTTCAAATTTACCTTGTCGATTTTTTCTATTCTACAATAAATTTTTCAAATGCACCATATTCAGATAATAACAAAATCCAATTGTAAATAATAGAAAGCAATTAGAGTTACATTAATTGTTCATTTCTCAAATACTGATTTTGTATGTTGCATTGATTTCATATTCATGAGTAACTACATCAATTTCTCCTATATAATAAAATAACCAATCATCCATTCTCATAAGTAGCACAATCTACAAAAGTGGATAACCAATCATCTAGTAGAACAACAGTTTTGATTTGCTAAAATGGATAATGAGTGATAACAAAGGAAATTCATCCATCCGCTGTTCTTGACTACAGAAAAGAGGATGACATGGTCGTGTACCCTTACGATGTCAAGTTTATGTTTGCATTCAACTTAATCTTAACACTCTCAGAAATGCAGCCACTTTGTTCGCCAGCAACCAGGTGACAAAATCGTTTTTTCACCTAGATACTAGCGAACGCGAACAAAGTGGCTGCATTTCTGAGAGTGAGTGAATCGTCGTTGATGTTATAAAAGTAAACTCACTATTTGATAACGGTC